>PVLA01012282.1:0-45880 GCA_004027455.1 Hydrochoerus hydrochaeris | reverse complement strand
TTCTTTTCTCTCTCTCATATCAAACTCAGGACTTTGCACTTGCCAGTCAGGTGCCTTGCTGCTGAGCTAAATCTCCAGCTCTCAACTGCCTTACTTCAAATTTTCTACACAGAAACCTGTAGCAGTCTTAGAGCCTGCTTCACATAGGAAGATGGGAATGAGCACTCTTAGGGATTCCTCTTCTCACTAAACCAGGCATCGGAGCTGGCTTCAGCAGCCTCAGAATTCAGGATTTTGTTGAGCCCAAATCTTGGATTTCTCTATGAATTTTAGGAGGGACCTGAGAGTATAGACTATAGATAGGATATACTATAGGTTTCAGTGAGACATAGTAAGTATTGCAAGTCTGGCTGGATGTACATAGATGGTGGGATCTAAGAGAGTGGCCTCAAACTTTCTGACCTTGAATGGTCCTTGAGTTTATGGCAGGATTATTGGGCTTTAAGATAACAAGTAAATAGTCATGAGTAGTGTTAGCTTTCAGAGGCATTCTTTGTGTTTTTTTGTGTAGTCTGGAGTTGGAGCTCTTCTGTAGGCTGAGGGGGAGTCATGAGAATGCAAGTAGTACTACAGAGGAGTATGTTCTCTTTTAAAGGTTGGAGGAAATGATTTTATGCATAAACTGGACAGTCTATGACTGGCCATTTAGCCTTTATAAGATAAGACCCCTATACTTTTCTTCTAGGCTTTGCTGGGAAAACCAACCTAAGAGAGTGAGCCATCATGATTTCCCCAAGCATACTCCCTGTCTTTGCTTACCGCCTCTACACTCTTAAGCCCTGGACTCTCATGTCCTGACTTTTCTGCTTGGGAACCTTCAGATTCCATTTTCTGCTTAGACATTTTCTTGCATTACTCACTCCATGCTCAGCTTGACTCTTTGACTCTACATAATCCCTGATTTTGACATTACTAATGAGCTTTGAGTATTGGCCTTCCTTCAGTTGCCTAATTGTTGATCTATGGTTTTGAAGCTTTAATTTCTTGAGATTATGTATGAGGGTGAGGGGTGGGAGCAGGATACTTGTTAAAAATAGAGATTCCTCCTATGTAGTTATTCTAATTCAGTAGGTATGGAATAGTGATCAGGAATCTGTAGTTTGATCATCCTTGCAGGTAATTTTTACTCCAATCACCTACATATCAGATCTGGAAAAACTGTTGAGGTCTGTGCCACACTCTTCTCTTCCCAAGGATTAGGAATGGGATTTGAGTCCTTTACTTAGATCCTAAGACCCTGGGAACTTTGTCTGTTGCCCGTTGTGTAGTAGAGACTGATACCCCATCTCCTTGTTGCCACAGAAGAAACAGAGAGCTCAGATGAGGTTGAGGGCCTTAATATTCTCCTGTTACAGATCACTACCTTTAGGATTTACAGGAGGCTTTGGACTGAGAAAGCAGTTTAGGACTTCAGATTTGCTTCTGGGGTTCTTCTCATGTGTGTGTACATTGATCCTGTCCTATCATAGGCCTTCCTCATCTAGTTTCCAAGCTGTCCTTACTCCCCTTTGTGGCCAAATTCTACTCTGTTTCAGTAAACAATTTGATCTCATCTTTCTCCTTTAAAAATCCTCTCTTGAATCCATTTTACCTACATAATCAAGTTTATTTATTTATTTAGGTACTGAGGATTGAACTCAGAACCTTGAGATTGCCAGGCAGGTGCTTATGCTGATGAGCTAAATCTCTGGCCATAATAAAGTTTAAATGTCTCAGTTTTGAATAGAATCTTACATAATTTAATCAAATTGGGGGTCTATGTGGCCTTAAAAGATCTGGTTCCCGCATATTTTACAAATCTCATTCCACTCACATTTCTCTTTTCCTGCTGCAGGCACTCTCACTTGCTCAAGTTCCTTGACCTCTTTTCCAGCTTTCTGGGACCTCAGGACCTTTGCAATACCAGGTGGTCTCCACCTGGATTACTCACTATTTTTCATCTCATTAACTAGTCTTTGCCTTTCAAGTGTAGACTAAGCATTATCTCTTCTCAGAGGTCTTATTTAAAACAATTTTCTTAGTACCCTACTTTCTTCAATGTAGACCACTTAATTCTATTTGTCTGTCTTTCTTATCTAGTAGATTTTAGTAATTTTTTTTTTTTTTTGAGACAGTGTCTTCCTATGCAGTTCAGACTGGCTGCCAATTCCCTCCTGCCTCAGAGCCTCTCAAATGCTGGGATTACAGGTGTGCACCACCATGTCAGGCACTTTTGTAGTAGGTTATAAACTCTATAAGAGCAAAGCTTTTCTTGTTCATGGTTGTATTTTCAGTGCCTGTTGTGTAGAGGCAGTCAGTAAGCACTTGTTGACTAATCTACATTTTTATCTTCTTCTTAGTATCTATTTTGTTGCATTGTGGCTTTGTACAGTTTTTGCCCTTTGCATAAACTGTTGTCTCTGCTAGGAATATCCTTTCTTGTGTCAACTTTTCAGATATTTTCAAGGTTCTTTGTGTGTGTGTATGTGTGTGTGTGTTTTGGTACTGGAGATCGAACTCACAACCTCGCACTTGCAAGGCAGGCACTTATGCTGCTCAGCTAAATCCCTGGCAAATATTTTCTTGTCCTTTATTGGTTCTCTAAGCATTTCTTGATTTTCCCAAGCAGTGCTTGTTCAACAGAGACAGTAGTATTTTGTTCCTCTCAAATAGAATTTTTCATTCCATGTTGTGATTTCACCTGTGTAAGAAATAAGTAGTTTACCTCTGTTTTATAGAAAAATAGCAGAACTGGTATTTGACGAACCCTCCTGCGTCTGAGGAGCTCTCCTTCTGCCTCTCTATGTTTCCTCCCACAAAATAAAGCAATCAGTTAGCAACCCCAGAGACAATGAGAAAAAAGGGTCTGCTTTTTGTTAAGGATAACAGAGAAAAGGGGTGACCATAATATTCAGAAGACAGTGTGGAGTTTTTTTCTTGATCATACATTTGAGGACTTTTTTGTAATGCCAGCAAAGCCAGCATACAACTTGGAGTGAGTTGAGATGAAGTGTTGTTAAATGTAAACTAAAGTAAGAATCATAAAATAATTTATAGTTTCTTGGAAAATATAAAGTGATATAAAGTGATATTTCAACATTTTTGTTGAGGGGAACAAAATGCAAAATCAATGTGCAAATACATTTTACTTAAAAATACATCTTATGGTAGCCAGTCATGGTACACATGCCTTTAATCCCTGCACCCAGGAGGGTGAGGTAGGAAGTACTGCCATAAGTTCAGGGCCAGCTGGGACTACATAGCAAGACCCTGTCTCAAAACCACCCCCACTCCCCACCCCTCCATCCCCCAAAACAAATAAAAAAGTCTTAGGGGCTAGGTGGGTAGCATGTTTGCCCAGCATACTTGCACACAAGACCCTGAGTTTGATCTTCAGCACCACCAAAACAAGACAAAACAAAACAAACCCAGAGCAGTTAAGTAATTTATAGTGGATATTGCCATATTATTTAGCTGTGCAAAAGAATGATACAGGGCGAGGGATATATAGCTCAGTGGCATAAGTGCCTGCCTGGCAAGCACAAGGTCCTGAGTTTGATTCCCAGTACTGAAAAAACAAATAACAATATCAAACCAAAGATGATGCAGATACACCTGTGCATGCATTCATATGGAATAGTTTTTAAAATCTGTTAAGAAAAAAAATCTATCAAGAGAGCTGGGCATGGTGGTACATGCCTATAATCCTAGCACTCAGGAAGCTGAGGCAGGATTGATGTGAGTTCCAGGCCAGGCCAGTTTGGGCTCCATAGTGAGTTCAAGGTCAGGCTAAACTAAGTGGCAGGACCCTGTCTCAAAAAAAAAAACAAAAAACCTGGGGATTTAGCCCAACGGCATAAGCACCTGCCTTGCAAGCGTGCAGTTGTGAGTTCGATCCCTGGTATCAAAAAAAAAAAAAAGATGTATTCATAGAAATACAAATGAGCAGAATAGTATCTATGGCTATTGTACTAGTGTTAGTATTTGTATGAAAAAATTGGAGAGCTCTGTAACTTGTTGAATATTGAGACAAAAAAAGGGAAAGATTTGCTTGTATTTGAAATGGGAAATACCTGTATATAACAGAGCGCCCCGTCATTTGTCTTACGTTACCCAGCCTCCATTTGTTTTACTAGTATCTCCTTGCTGTTACATGCATTAGAAATCTGGGAGTACCTCCAACCTTTTGGGGTACTGGAGTTTGAACTGAGAACCTTTACACTGCATAACCCTCTTTTTTTGAAACAGCATCTCTCTATATAGTCCAGGCTGACCTCAAATTTGCTATGTAGCCCAGATTGGCCTCAAATTCATGGCAATACTCTTGCCTCCCAAGCTAAGATTATAGGTGTGTGCCATCACAGTTGGCCCTACACCTTTTAAATTAATTAATTAGCTTTTTTTTGTACCAGGAATTGGACTCAGGACCCTATGCTTGCCAGGCAGGTGCTTATGCCATTGAGCTATATCCCCGGCTCCTTAATTAGCTTTTTAATTAATTAAGTTTATTGACATATTTTTTATATACATAATGATCACATTTGTCGTAGAACTTTGTACCTCTCCATGATATAACTTGATTTTTATTTTGTTTTTGTTTTTTTGAGAAAGGGTCTCACTCTGTAGTTAAGGGTGGCCTTGAACTCACTGTGTAGCCCAGGCTGGCCTCAAACTCAGCAATCCTCCTACCTCAGCCTCCCAAGTTCAGGGATTACAGATGTGTGCTACAATACTCAGTTAATTTGTAGTTTTCGGTGTAGAGATCTTTTCCTTCTTTCATTAGATTGAGTTCCAGATATTTAATTTTTTTCCTTTGAAGGGAATAAAACAAAACAAAACAATGAGAACAATACTGAATTTCAGAAACAAGATGGAAGGAAATCCCCTATAGTTGCTGTATTGCATATTATTATCCTTTAAAAGATGCTCAGACTATAGGCTTTAGGCCTGCAAAGTCAGTCAATCAATACAAGCATTAAGTAGTTTTTGTAACTTAGCTGCTATCATCCCAGCCTGTGTTCTGCTGAATCAACCAGTTGCCTACCAGGGGATGAGGGGACAAGGAAGGTTGTTCTTGTCTCCCAGCCCATGCACCAGCTGGCTCATGGGAAGGGTGGGCTGACTTCTTGGTTTTCTTCCTAGCCCATGAGCATGGTGCCACTGGCTCCCAGGAAGGGCAGGCTGGCTTCTTGGTTCTCTTCTGGCCCACAACCATGGCTGCTTCTGGCTCATGGGAGGGGCGGGCTGACTTTTTGGTTTTCTTCTCAGCCCATGACTGCTGCTGGGTCACAGGCAGGGTGGGATAACGTCATCATCTTCTCCTTCTTCTTTTCCTTCTCCTTCTTCTTTCTTCTTCCTTTTTCTCCTTCTCGTCCTTCTTCTGAATGCTATTTTGAAATGTTTTTCCCCCCTGATTTCTCTGAGTTTGTTATTAGTGTATAGAAAAGCTATTGATTTTTGAGTATTAGGTTTGTATACAGCTATCTTAATGAATTTATTTATTAAATCCAAAAGTTTTTTTTTTCTTTTTTTTAAATCTAGAAGTTTTTTGATATAGTTTTTGGGATCTTCTATGTAGAGTATCATGTCATCTGCAAGTAATAATAATTTAACTTCTTCTTTTCCTATCCTTATCCCTTTTATTCCTTTCTTTTGTCTAATTACTCTGCTTAAAGTTTCAAGAACTATATTAAATAAGAGTGGTGAGAGGGGACATCCTTTTCTTGTTCCTGATTTTATTTTTGTTTTTTCAAAACAAGGTCTCACTATGCAGTTCAGACTGACCTTGAACTCACTGTATCTCAGGCTTCCTCTAACTCACAGCAATCCTCCTGCCTCAGCCTCCTGAGTACTGGGGTTACAGACATGAGCCACCATGCCTAGCTTTTTGTTCCCAACTTTATAGAGTGAAAGCTTTAGTTTGTGTTCATTCAATGTGATGTTGGCTGTTAGTTTGTCATAGATGACTTTTATCAGATTGAAATTAAGACCATGTGTTTCAATTTTCTATAAGATTTTTATCACAGGTGAGTGTTGGGCTTTGTCATATGCTTTTTCTGCATCTATTGAAATGATCATATGATTTTTGTCCTTGACTCTATTAATATAGTATATTACATTTATTAATTTGTGTATGTTGAACCATCCCTGCATCCCTTGTATGAATCCTACTTGGTCATAGTGTATGATTTTTTTTTTACATCTATGTTCATTAGGGAGATTGGCCTATAGTTTTCTGAGTTATTTTGAATATGAACTGTGATATATCTTAAAGATTTTTTTTTTTTTTTGGTGGTGCCAGGGATTGAACTCATGACCTTGCACTTGCCAGGAAGGTGCTTATGCCACTGAGCTAAATCCCCAGCCCTTAGTTTTCTTTCTTGGTTGAATCTTTCCCTGATTTTGGTATCAGGGTAGTGCTTCTAGGAATGAACTTGGGAGTATCAATTCTCATTCAATTTCATTAAAGAGTCTGGGGATTTAGCTCAGTGATTTAAGTGCCTGCCTGGCAAGCACAAGGTCATGAGTTCGATCCCCGGTACACACACACACACACACAAAAAAATCAATTTCATTAAAGAGTTTGAGAAGTAGCAGCATTAGATTTTCTCTAAATTTCTTGTAGAGTTCAGCTGTGAATCTGTCAGGGCCTGGGATTTCTTTTGTTGGTTTTTAATTACATCTTCAATTTCATTGACTGATACTGATTTATTCCTTTTTTTTTTTTTTTTTTTTGGTACTGGGGAATGAACTCACAACCACGTGCTTGCCACTGAGCTAAATCCCCAGCTTATACTGATTTATTTAGAGTTGTTATATGTTCATCTTTGGTAATTCAGATGTATCTAGGAATCTGTCCATTTCTTCTGTGTTTTCCATCTTATTAGAACACAGGTTCTTGAAGTAGGTATAGACAATGTTCTGAATTTCTGTAGGATCAGGCTGGGGGTTTAGCTCCATGACATAAGCACCTGCCTGGCAAGCATGAGGTCATGAGTTTGATCCGTGGTGTCCCCCCAAATATATAAATTTCTGTAGGATCTGTTTTAATTTCACTCTTTCATTCCTAATTCCATGGATTTGAGTCTTTCTTTCCTCTTTTTTTTTTTTTTGATAATGCTGGCCAAGAGTTTGTCAATTTTAATCTTTCAAAGAACCAACTCTTTGATTCATTCCTTCTTTGTATTGTTTTCTTAGTCTCCATTGCATTAATTTCTGCTCTGATCTTTATAATTTCTTCCCTCTCAATGAACTTTGGGTTTGACTTGCTCTTCTTTTTTTTTTTTTTGTACTGGGGATTGAACTCTTGACCTTGTGCTTGCTAGGAAGGTGCTTATGCCACCAAGCTAAAACCCCAGCCTGACTTGCTCTTCTTTTTCTAGAAGTTTGAGATTCAACATTAGGTTGTTTATTTGAACTTGCTCTGTTTTTCTGATATGAGAATTCACTGCTGTAAATTTTCCTCATAGGACTGCTTTCATTGTGTTGCACAAGTTTCTGTATGTTTTACTAGCGTTATTGTTTAATTGTAAAAGCTCTCTCATTTCTTTTTAAATTTTATTTGTATTCTATTGGTTGTTCAAGAGAGTGTTATTTAATTTCCATGTGTTTATGAAGTTTTTGTGGTTTCTTTTATCATTGATTTCCGATTTCATTGCACTATGGTCTGATCATGTGCATGAATTAATTTTAGTTCCTTTGCATATACTTAAGCATGTTCTTTGAGTTAGTATATGATCTATTTTGGAGAATATCCTGTGTGCAGCTGAGAATAATGTGCATTTTGATGTTCTGGAGTGAACAGTCTGTAGATGTCTACATTTGTCCATTTGTTCAAAAGTTTGGTCCAGTTCTAATATTTCATTGTTGATTTTTTTTGTCTAGTTGATCTTTCTATTTGTGACAGTGGGGTATTGAGGTCTCCCATTACAATTGTGTTACTGCTTATTTCATTTTTCATGTCAATATTTGTTTTATATAGTTGAGTGCATTAGTATTTGGTGAATATGTATTTATGATTGTTATCTCTTCCTCTTGGATTCCCTATCCAAGGATGTAGTGAATTTTTCTGTCTCTCTTAGTCAATTTTGGCTTGAAATCCACTTTGTGTGCAAATAAAATAGCTAGCCTGTTTTTTTCTAGGTTTCTATCACATGGAGTATTGTTTTCCATCCTTTGGCTCTGAGTTTATGAATTTCATTTTGAATTAAATGTTTCTTGTATGCAGTGTATTGTTTCTTGTATGTAGCGTATTTTGATACTTGCTTCTTCATCTATTCTGCCAGCTTGTTTTCTTTTGATTGGTGAATTGAGATCATTAACATTGATGGTTATAACTGATATATACTGACATCCTTTTCCTTTCCTTTCCTTTCCTTTCCTTTCCTTTCCTTTCCTTTCCTTTCCTTTCCTTTCCTTTTGTCTTTGTCTTTGTCTTTGTCTTTGTCTTTGTCTTTGTCTTTTTGAGACAGGGTCTTGCTGTGCAGTTCAGGCTGGCCTTGAGCTCACTTTGTAGCCCAGGTTGGTCTCAAACTTGCAAAGATCCTCCTGTCTCAGCCTCCCAAGTGCTGGGATTACAGGGGTGAGCCACCATGCCCGGCTTGACATCCTTTTCATGTTATTTTCCTGTTATTGGCTCCTTTTTTCCCCCTCTGGTTAATTTGCTTGCCTTGTCTGATGGTTTCATTCTGTTGGAGTTCATGGAGTTATAATCCTTGTTATTTCTTTCTAGAATGCCCTTCAGAATGTTTTGGTATGCTGGTTTGGTTGTTCATGAATTTCTTCAGGTATTCTTTGTCATTGTGACAGTATCTTATTTCTCCATCAATTTTTGTTTTCTTTTTGAGACAGGGTCTCACTATGCAGTTCAGGCTGGCTTTAAGCTCACTTTGTAGCCCAGGGTGATCTTGAATTTGCAGTGATCCCCGTGTTTCAGCTTCCCAAGTGCTGGAATTATAAGTGTGCACCACTACATCCAGCTTTTTCCATCAATTTTGAAAGATCGTTTTTGTGGAGTACATCAATCTGGGTTGGAGAGTTTTTTTGTGTGTTTTTTGAGGCAATGTTTCACTGTATGGTTCAGGCTGGCCTTGAACTCACTTTGTAACCCAAGCAGGCCTTGAACTCATAGCAGTCCTCTTGCCTTAACTTTCCAAATGCTGGGATTACAGATGTGGCGGAGGTTGTTTTCTTTTGGGGCTTGAGATACTTTATTCCAAGCTCTCTTTTACTTGAGGGTTTATGTTGAGAAGTCTCTGTGATTTTGATGGGTTTTCCTTTATAAATGATTTGTTTCTTTTCTTCAACAGCTTTTATTTTTTTTATTATTTACTTATTTATTTGTCTTTTTGAGACAGGGTTTCGCTATGCAGTTCAGGCTGGCCTTGGGCTCACTTTGTAGCCCAGTCTCTTCTCAAACCTGCAGTGATCTGCCTGCCTCAGCCTCCTAAGTGCTGGGATTACAGGAGTGTACCACCACACCCAGCAGTTTTTATTTTTATTATTTTGTTCTTGTGTTGAATTTCTAGAATCATGACTATTATATGCCTTACTTTAGATTTTTTTTTTTTTTTTGATCATAGCTAATTGGAGTTCAACATGCCTTACTATGTGTCAAATTCTTTTTCTCTGCTTGGGACTTTTTCTGTTATAACTTCTGTGGGTAGTTTTTTTTTTTTTTTTCTATGTCATTTGTGCAATCTGCTTTTTTGTTGACACCAATCAAAATTATGTTATTTTTCTTTGTGTCATCTAGCAACTGCTGGGTTGATTTCTTGTGGTCCATTGCTCTTTTTAAGAAATCTTTCTTTTCACGATTGTTAAACACAATCCTGTCTTCTACGTTTGAAATTCTTTTCTCACATTGGCTCGTTGTGCTGTGTATACTTTCAATGAAATTTTTTTTGTTGTTCCAGGGATTGAACTCATGACCTCATGCTTGCCAGCCAGGCACTTGCGACACTGAGCTAAATCCCTGGCTCAATGGAATTTTTAATCTCGATATCGGTTCAAATCTGTTTCATGGATTCCATTTTTTTCCTATGTTGGAAATTCATGGTTTCCATCATTTTCCTAAGCTTCTTTATTTTTTTGTTTTGTTTTTTGTTTTCTGCTCGAGAGTCCCCAAGCATATCTTTTCCTTATGGACACCATCTTTGTAGTAATCTGAGAGATTATTTCTGATTTGATTTTTTTTCTAGTGCCTCTTTCATCTGCATTGTTATTTCTACTGTTACTACTTCAGAAGGCCCAGGTGGGTGTCTTTCAGATTATTCCACTTCATTGTCTCATGGGCTTGCCTTTTTTTTTTTTTTTCCCTATCTTTTTAAAGACAGGGTCTCACTAAGTAGTTCAGGCTGGCCTTGGGCTCACTTTTGTAGCCCAGGCTGGTCTTGAACTCTCCATTATCCTCCTGCTTTAGCCTCCTGAGTGCTGGGTTACAGGAATGGGCCACTGTACCCAGCTAAGGGTTTGCCTTTGATGAGCTGAAAGTGTGGGGTTGCATCTTGAGTGTCTTCTCATTTTTTATATATTTATATATTTTAGTTTGATTCCTTAGTTGATGCTTATAAATTGCCTTTGGCAAGTAGCTTTATTGCTAGTATTTAGAACTCTTAGGAAATGACTGTTTCTCAGAGTTGGCTTCCTGGTGTAGCTGGATTTTGGGTGTTGAGTCTGTTGAATGATCCTACTTCTTCAATTTATTGGGGATGAGAAGCTGCTGCTTACTTGGCCTAGTCTAGTTCTTTGGCACTGGCCTGTATTATTTTTTATGACCTTTAGATAATCTCTGTTTTGGTATACCAGGAAGAACAACTGGTTAGAACAGTTATGTCACTTTGCCTAATGGTTTAATTCTGTTGGTGTTCATGGAGTTGTAATCCTTGTTATCTTTTTCTAGAATGTCTTTCAATTATGTCACTTTGGCTAAAGCAGTGTAATAACAATAGCAATCAAACATAGCCTAGAGAATGATAAACTGAGCCAACTCTTAATTTGCTACCTTTAATCATATGAACTATATTTGTGGTTATCTTAACAAAATGTAAAATGAACCAGAGATGCTTTGATGCCCCACTGCCAGCAGGGCTGGGTCCTCTCTGGTGAGCCCTCTGCCATGAGCTCAGAGGAGAAGAAGCCACTTCCTGAGGACCTGCTGCCATCAGGGGAGCATTGGTAAGCTGCATCATGCACCTCTCTGCCACCCTTGGGAACCTCAGATCAGAGAAACCTAGATGCCTAGTTCAGTCCCTTGCACCGTGGAACAGGTAGCTAGTGCAGGAAGCGCTCGGGACTCAGCAACCAGCTGATTTAGAAGAAGAGCTGGAAGAACATCTGGAAGAATAGGAAAATGTCAAGATGGAGGAGCAAGATGTAATTTCAGACCTTCAGCCCACTCAGAACAAGTCCAGGAGACATAGACACAAAATAAATTAGAAATTACATACCTCACATTTCTGAAATAACAGCTGAAGTAAAGAAACAGCTTAGGGCTCTGTATCTGGTAATCTGAGCAATTGTTTGGAGGATAACAGTGTAAAGTATAGTAACTATTATTGATTTTGTACTGTCTTGTTTTTGAAATCCATTATCATTCTCATTGTTTTGTTTAATTTTATTGGTTTGTTTTGTTTTATTCTCTTTGAAAAAAAAAATGAACCAGAAAATTGCATGCAGTAAATGAGTCTTCAATATGGCAGTTTTACCCTCAGGGGAGAATATTTAAATGGGGTTAGGGAGAAACAATAGAGAAATGGAAGAAGAAGGAGAAGAAGGAAAGGAGAGGAGGAGGAGGAAGAGGAGGAGGGCTTATAAACAAGGCTGGAGGTCAAAGGAAGATCATGCAAACTTTAGGAAAGTAGAGAAGAAGACAGGAAGGAAAGAGAGAAGAAAGAAAAACAAGTACAGAACAAGAAAAAAACTAGAAAAAACAAGAGCACACAAAAAAAAGGAGAGAAAGAAAATAAGAAATGTCCCTTTTAAGATGTGTCTCTGCTGTCAGTGGTATATAATGTAGGCAAACAGAGTCCAGATTGGAGTTGATTAATCCAAGTAAACCAGCTGTAATGGATAATACTAGGAAACCTGCACCTTTATTTAGGAAACAGGGTAATGGATAATACTAGGAAATCTGCACCTTTATTTCCACTGAAGTTCTTGCTAGTTTCTCAAAAAAACAAACAAAAAAAAAAGAAACAAAAACCATGTTTGTTTGTTTGTTTTTTCGAGACAGGTTCTAGCTAAGTTGCCCAGGCAGGCCTTGAACTCATGATCCTCTTGTCTTAGCCTCCCAAGTAGCGGGGCTTAGGCTGCTTTCCTTGATAAGGTCTTTCTTCTTTCCTTCCTTCTAGTTCATACTCATTTCTCATTTATTAAAGTCCTGGTTACCATCACTTGGCTTGGTACTCAATAAAGGAAAACTAGTTCAAATGAGGTAATATGTTATCATCAGCATTTCCAGGCGATTGTTGACAATAAATCAAGTAACACTGTCAAGAAATCCTTGAAGAGGAAGCCTGTCTGGGGTTACAACTTTGTCAAGGCCCAGCTCTTCTGGAGTGGAGATTCCCAGTTCATTCAGAGTTGGTCTCAGTTCCTGGATGACATAAGGGTAGATTGCCTTATGAGGTCTTACTCTGTCCTTAACCACCTCTAGGAACTGAATGGCACTAGCAAAGTCATTTAACCATCTGCATGCCTGCAAAGCAGCATCCATGATTTTGGGTTCTGGAACCAGATCATAGCCAGCAAGTGTGTGTATCTCTTTACGCAACTCCCAGACATCTATGTCGGCTTGTTGAAGTATGTCACGCAGCAAGCATCAAACTCCTTTTCTGTCTCGTGTGACCCATGGAAATAACAGCAAGCTGACTGGACAGTGGTGATGGGGCTGGGGGTCATGGAGAACTTTAGGAAGCCAGGGGCCATAGCATGAGCAGCAGCTGCTACTGCACAGTGACAGAGAGTGGTGCCCAGCATGATGGAGATGGTGGCACATGGGCCAAGGTTGCACAGAAGCCTTTTTTTTTTTTTGTCTTTTTGAGACAGGCTTGCTATGCAGTTCAGGCTAACCTTGAACTTACTATATAGTCTAGGCTGACCTTGAACTCATGGCAATTCTCTTGCCTCAGCCTCCCGAGTGCTGGGATTACAGGTGTGCACCATGCCTAGCTCTAATGGGGGAGTTTTTGCATCTCTCAGGTAGCCATGGCAAGACAGCATGAGTTAACTGAGCCAAGATAAATCATGGGAGCAGGGCTGGAGGACAGGCGACAAAGAGCTCAAATCTATCTTTTCTGTTTATAGAGAGATGCAGGTACTTGTGTACAAGGCGTAGAGCTCTAGTCTGCTGTGGCCTATCCTCTCCCTGTGATGAGTGGGTCTTGTTCCCTACAAGGCATTCTGGGTTTGGTAGGGGATGAAATAAGGGAACAATGTAGTAACCTTACTTCAGATCCCACAGATTTCCATTTACTATAAGACAGATCTCATCCAGCTCCAGCAAGGGTTTCCTTCCATCCTTCTTCCTTCCCCTCCTCTTCTCCTCCCCATTTTCCCTTCCTTGCTTTATTTTGTGACAGGATCTCACTGTGTAGTACAAGCTGGCCTCAGTGATCCTTCTGCCTCAGCCTCCCAAATGCTGGGATTATAGGCATACACCATCCTGCCCAGCTTCCTTCCATTCTTCTTGTACCTCCTTTTCACCATCTTGGTGACCTGGCTTCTCTGCAGAGGAGAAAAAGAATGAGGGAGAATGGGGAAAGTTAAAGATCTTCAGGGGCTGTGTGGATTTTCAGTCTTTAAAGTCTTTCTGGAATAAAGTGTAGGAGCAAGGAAGAGGATGAGTGAGCAGTTGAACACACTTGCTTGGCATTCAGCCTGGACTCTGGCTTAGTATTACCAGTTTCTTCATGGTTGTTCCTCTCTTGCAGTTGAAGGTTAAGCCTGTACACGTGTAATTTTATATCAATGAATAATACCTTCAGTCTATTTTTCCCCTTAATACTGTTTAGCACTTAAAAAAAAAAAAACTTTAGCAAATGTTGGGAACATCTTTCCATGTCAATAAATACAGAATAAGAAAAGTTTGATGGTACATACCTGTAAGTAATCCCAGCACCAGGAGGCTGAGGCAGAGGATTGCCATGAGTTCAAACTGGAATAGTGAATTCAGGACTCCATACTGAGTTTAAGACTAAAATAAATGGCCAAATTATGTTTCAATGAGTGGCTAGATCCTAATGCTTTTTCTTTTCTTCTTTCTTTCTTTCTTTCTTTCTTTCTTTCTTTCTTTCTTTCTTTCTTCCTTTTGGGACAGGGTTTCACTTTATAATTCAGGCTGGCCTTGAACTTGTTCATGTAGCCCAGGCTGGCCTCAAACTCATAGCCATCTTCCTGCCTCCCCCCACCCAGTGCTGGTATCACAGGTGTGTGCCACCATACCTGGCTTGCATTTTCTTCTCTAATATCTAATGCACTTATTTCATCTATAATAAATAGTGTCATTGCTAAACCTCTTACTTAAAATTGTCTCCCTTTTTCCCTGTTATTTATTTATTTATTTATCGAGACAGGGTCTCACGTGTAATTCAGACTGACCTTGAATTCACTATGTAGCCCAGGCTGTCTTCAAGCTCGTGGCACTCCTCTGGCCTCAGCCTTCTGAGTGGTGGGATTACAGGTGTGTACCACCATGTCCACTCTTCTGTATTTTTAACTTTAGCATATGGCACTACCTAATATAAAACATACTTTTCTCATTTGTTTATTGCCTAATTCCCTCCTTTAGAATGTGAACTCCATTTCTTTTTTAGCTACTGCTCAAATCTGATTTTTAGAAAAGTTCCCCATACACAGTTAACGTTTATGCATTTGTTGAGTGAATGAATTTGTTACACCTTTGGGTTTTTATTTGTAGTATTTTAGTTACTGCCAACATTCTTACTATCCTGGATATATGTCTTTGCATACTTGTCCACTGTCTCATTAGGATAAATTTAAAGAAATAGAACCATTGAATTTCAGGATATGTACAATTTATGGAACCAACTTGCACTTAAGAATGTAAATTTTGGTGCTGGGGATTTATCTCAGTGGCATAAGTGCCTGCCTGGGAAGCATGAGGTTGAGAGTTCAATCCCCATTACCAAAAAAAAAAATAGAATGTAAATTTTGAGCCAGACCCTAGTGTTTCCCTGTGAGTCAGCACTATTGATGGTCTGCAGGGGAAGAGAACAAGAAATCAACCAGAAGCAAGCCCTCCCTGTGAACCAGTGCCATGAATGGGCTGCTGCCAGTAGGGGACAGCCAGACCCTGTGGTCCCTTCCAGTGCATGGGCTAAGAGATTAACTGGAGCCATTTTGGAGATGGGCCAGCTGAATTTAGAACAAAGAACTGCTTCTGGCTTCAGCTCCCAGTTGTGCTCAGACCCATTGAAATTGCTTGGATTGCTGCAAGCCCAGTGAGTCTGGTCTTGGGGGCAGGCCTGCTGAGATTATCCACTAGCCTGCCAAAAAGCTACTCCTGGTTTGCTGGGATAGATCTCCACAATTTGGGACTCTGTCTCCATAGGTTGTCTACTAGTGAAACTAGAAAGAATCCTGTAGGTGGACTGTTTTTCTTTCTTTTTTTCTCTTTCTCCAATGTTTTTATATGAGTGTGAAAGTGGTTTCTAACCTCTTTGTGGGTGTGGTTCTGTTCTGTTCTTCCTTTTCTCTCATCTCTCTTTTCCTTCAATATTCTGCACCAGTTTCCCAAAGTTGGTATGATCCACCTTTGTCCTCCATCCGTACTTCTAATCTCTTTCTCTTCTCCCACTTCTCTATTTTCTCCTTAATCCATTTTAAATTTTAATCCCCAAGGGCAAAATTGACACATTAAGGATTTATATGCTGCATATAATTTTCTAGTTTGTTTTACATTTTGTTATATAGTCATAAATCTAGTTCATATGATTAGAAGTGGAAAATTAAGGATTAACACAGTTTGTTGTTTTCTAGACTGTATTTTATGCTATTCTTACCACTATAACCAAAGTTGATATAATTATTCTAAACAGCTGTTGGTCCTGGCATTCTATGACTGAGCTTGACTAAGGGTCACAGAAAATACTATGGCACAGTGCCAAAGAAACAGGGACTAGGCTGAACAAGCAACAACTTCTTATCTCCAACAAACTGAAGAGGTAAGATCTTCCAACAGATGCAAAACCCAAAAACCAGCTACACCTGGAATATACCTCAGAGAAGCAGTCATCACTTAAGGGTCCCAAATACTAGCAATAAAGCAACTCACCATAGGTAACTTACAAGCATCATCTCAGGAATTAAACTAGAAAAAGACAGAAAATAAAATGAGAAGACACTTAAGCAAAATGCATCCCCAGATATCCAGTTCACCAAAGGCAAATCCAATGAAGCGGGACAGTCTGAAAGCCCCCATCAGGCCTCCCTGAAGTGGTAACAATAAAGCAATTGACTGAGGCCCTGGAAAAATGAAATCAGAAATTATTTCTCAGATAACTATAGAGATTACCAAAATACACACTGTGCTTAGTGAAGACGAAAAGATAAACGAGTTTAAGAAAATTATGGGGGACTAGGGATTTAGCTCAGCGGCACAAGCACTTGCCTGGCAAGTGTGAGGTTTTAAGTTCAATCCCTAATACCAAAAAAAAAAAAAAAAAAAAAAATTATGGAAGCTCAGCATAGGAAGGAAATGGAATCCATAAAGCAGATTCAAACAAACATTCAGGAAAATAAAAACTCTATTGAAAGAATTCAAAGCAGATTAGGCTATTGTGAGTACAGGATCTCAGACATGGAAGACAAGCTTGTAGTTAGTGACCAGGAAAAGAAAGATTTCTCAAAACTAGCAAAGGACCGTGAGAAATCCATCCAGTAGCTGCTTGATGAGACAAGGAAGAATAACTTAAAATTCATTGCAGTTAATGAAAAAGCAGGAGATACCACAAATGACGTTTAAAAATGACAGAATGACATCATGACAGAAAACTTTCCTGGTAGAGGAAAAAAAATTGACATACAGATAAACGAGGAATATAGACTTCAATTAGCAATGATTTAAAAAATCTACATCTAGGTATAGCATAGTCAAGATTCCAGAAATTCAATATAAAAATAACTTCCTAAAAGCTGTTAGAGAAAAGAAACAAATCACCTATAAAGGCAAGCCCATCAGAATCACAGCTAACTTTTCAGCACAAACTCTCAAGTCAAGGACAGCATGAAGTTCTCCAGGTTCTAAAGGGAAACAACTTTCAATCCAGATTGATGAACCCCAGAAAAGTGTCTTTGAAAATTGGTGGAGTAATAAGATATTTCCATGGCAAAGAACATCTGAGAAAATTTATGACCACCAAACAGCACTTCAAAATGTTCTGAAGGACATTCTAGAAAGAGATAACAGGACCACAGCTCCATAAACCCCAACAGAAGGAATCCACCAGGGAAGACAAACAATTAGAGTGGGGGGGCAACAATAGGAAAATAACATGACAAAGATAAATCAGTACCCATCAGTTATGTATATCAATGTTAATGGTCTCAATTCACCAGTCAAAAGACATAGGCTTGGACTGGCAGTTTAGCTCAGTCACGCAAGCACCTGACTGGAAAGCATGAGGTCATGAGTTCCATCCACGGTACCAAACAAAAACCAAACAGACAAACAAACAAAAAAACACACACACACTGGCAGATTGAGTCAAGAAGTAAGATTTAAAAGACAGAAAAAAAAAAAGAATGTGACTTTGGAGCTATCCTCCTGGGATTTGAATTCTGATTCAATCTCTTTCCCTGTTTCATCTTTGGTAAAGAGGAATAATAATAGCAGAAATTTTAAGACATTATTGAGTAAAATAAATCAGTTAATCCACATAAAATACTTAATATAGTGGCTGATTTAATACTTGATAAATATGATTTAATTTGCACTAATTTGGAACATAAAAGGTTGAGCATCTTTACAAGTAAATTTTGTATTTCTTTGGTTTTTTGTTTGGATTAAATATCACCAATTTTTTTTTCATTGCTGGTAATGAAACCTAGGGCTTTGTAAGCAACATTTTACCCATGAACTATTTTCCTAGTCCTCTGATAATTTCTTTAGTTAATTTGTAAGAATTAACATATTACATAATGTCATATATAGTAATATAAAATTGTTTCCAGTTTGTTATTTTCTTTTCAAGTCTATATATGTATTTTTTCTATCTATAAGTTTTATAATTTTTGTAGTCAAATTATTTTTTATAGATTTTTATATTAGACCAGTGTTTAGAAAAAATGTTTCTCTGCCTTAAAATTATAAAAATAGTTATTTTTTTTTGGAATACTCTATGTTAAATCTTTAAATTGAATCTTTAAATACTTGATCATCTGGATTTTGTTTTGATAGGTTGAAAGCAGTTGGGATCTTGCTGTTTCTTTTTATTTGGTAGCTGTCCTAAGCCTATTTATTGGAGAAGAAAGGCCATGAACAGGAGCCTTTAATCTTTTTTCCCTACCTCTCTTTTGAATATCACAACTTCAGAATGACAGATTTTCAATTTCAGAGAATGGATTTAATATTTTGATGCAGCAGAAAGTCATTTAGTTTTTAAATGTGAGATGAATGTGCTATATAAAGCAGTTTGGGATCGGAACTCAGATTCTGACTCTTAAGTGATGAGACTGCAGTCTCTATTGCAGCCTCTCAGCTGGCTCTAAGAAAGGGGCTGCTTTGATGGGTTCATCACTTGTTTGGAATGAAAAATTATGTGTTCAAAAAACAAATGACTATAGTAGGTATTTCCTTACTTCAGCCTAGGAGTAATGTTAAGATACCAATAAGGTGGTACTAGATGGTAACAAACCTGTTGTGATCTAATTCTGTCCTCAACAACTCTTTTTAGAACTCTAGTTCCATTTTCTTGCCTCTGAATCAAGATAGAGAGGTGATTTTTATGTAACAAATTACTCACATATCTTACTGGTAGCTTCTGCCTGCCAGAAGTGAAGAAGAAAGATAGCTAATCTTTACCTGGAACACGTGTCAGGTACTGTCTGGAGCACCTGATATATATTCCTTCTTATGAGGTAGGTTCTTTGTGTTAGGTTGTATAGCATCCCCCAGAATTCTTCCCAGACTGAAAACCAGTAAATGTGATCTTATTTGGAAGAAAGAGTTTTTGCAGGTATAAGCCTGGAAACCAGCACCATGCACAGGCTGCTGCCAGAGTGGGACACCACACCCAAGCCTCTCTCCATGAGTCAACACCATTTGCAGACTATAGTGGGGAGAAAACCAGGCCTCACAAGGAGGTGATCCCTGCTTGGAAACCAGCGCCATGTGCAGGCCGCTGCCAGAGTGGGGACACAGCCTCTCTGTGAGTCAGTGTCATTCGCAGACTTCGGAGGCAGAGAACTAGGTCCACAAGGAGGTGATCCCCACCTGGAAACCAGCGCCATGCTAAGGCCGCTGCCAGAGTGGGGACAGCCAGACCCAAGCCACTTTCTGTGAGTCAATGCTATTCTTGGGACTGTGGAGGGAGAGAATCAGGCCTCACAAGGAGGTGGTCCCCACCTGGAAACCATATCATTCTCATTGTTTTCTTGGTTTGGGTTTTATTCTCTTTGTTTTGTTTGATTATGTTAAATCTGATGGCATGAGCATCTGTTTAAAAGATAGCAAGACATATTATGGTTAGCCATTTTGGATTTACTGTTAGTTTTTTTGTTGTTGTTTTTGGTATCGAGGATTGAACGCACGACCTTGCACTTGCCAGGCAGTTGCTTATGCAAGTGAGCTTGTGCCCCTGCTAGCTTATTTTGAAGTCCTTTATTGCATTCATTTTTTTTTATTATTTCTACTCTATTCTGTTCTGTTTGATTTTTACTATGTCCAAAGGTATCTGCAGCTATTTTGAAGACAAAAAAAAAAGGCATTGTGATAACTATTGCTGGTTTTGTAAGGTTTTAAAGTCCTGTATCACTTATACTAGTTTAATATTATTGTTTTTTTTTTGGTTTTATTGTTTTATTTTCCTTGGTTTTATCCTCTTTAAAAAAAATGAATTTTTGCAGGTATAATCAAGTTGAAATGAAGACCTAGCTGGTTGTGGTGGTGTGTACCTGTAATCCCAGTGCTTGAGAGGTTGAGGGAGGAGGCTCTCAAATTGCAAGGCAGTCTGAGCTATATAGTCAGAATCTGTTTAGAGTGGGGAAGGAGGGGGGGAGAGAATTTTAACATTCTTAATTTGGCTCTCATTTCAGATAGAGCCAACAGCTAAGAAACCTTTTCAGAAGGGCTAATTTAAGTGCCAGGTCTTTGCTCAGTCCTGGGATACAGCAACAAACATAGTAGATGTGGTTCCTATGCCTCTGGAGCTCACCATGTGGTGAGAGTAACTGAGAACAGGCAGAGTACAAAGCAAAGGTCTATACTGTGAAACAGGCAAGATTTTGTAGGCATCAATGGACACCAGAAGAGCCATGAGCAGGCTTGGAGCTATGCCGGGGGGTGAGCTGGTTCTGAGAATGCCCTCATTCCCTCCCTCCTTTGGCAGGGGAGAGCCACTGTAGTGGGTTGAGTCCATCAATAATATGATGACTGGTGCCCTTGTAGCCAGTACTGCCACAAAGTTGCCCCTTTTTTGCTCATAGCCATGAACTGTGAGGTGTGTGCAAGATCCTGAGAGCTCCAGAGAAAAACACAAGATTGAACTGTCTGGAAAGGAATTTTAAAAGACACAGCTGTGTGAGGAAGGTGGGGAATCCTTACCTAGTCTCACCTTGTCACCACACCTCTCTAACACTGCATGGGAAAGAAAAATAAAAGGAGGGGGATTGTGGAGAAGAGATTTGGTGCAATGATCAGACTACTGCTAAATACTTTGTGTATAAAGTGGTCAAAAAAGAGGGAAAAGTTATGATCCTATATGTTGGAGGAAGTCCAATAGCTCAACTGTAGCACTACTAGAAACTGGTGGTCATGGTGAAGTGAAGAGCCAATAACAGCAACGGCAGGAGCCATAGTCAATACTCAGTCAGCAGAGCAGTTCCTGTAGCGATCTCAAAGTATGTGACCTCAGTTTTCTTTGTTTAAAGATGAAAATGATGATACAGGAGTGTATATTAATTCCCACAATTGCTATAACAAATTACCACAAACTAGGTGGTTTGAAACAACAGAAATTTATTATCTTACAGTTCTGGAGGCTCAAGGTGTCAGCAGGGCCATGACCCTCCTAAAGGCTTTTTTTTTTTGTCTTTTTGAGACAGGGTCTCTCTATGCAGTTCAGGCTGGCCTTGAGCTCACTTTGTAGCCCAGGCTGGTCTCGAACTTACAATGATCCTCCTGCCTCAGCCTCCTGAGTGCTGGGGTTACAGGCATGAGGCACCATGCCTGGCTCCACCTAAAGGCTTCAAGGAAGACTTTTTTCTTGTTTCTTGTAGTTTCTGGTGGTGGTTGTCCATCCTTGGAGAGTGTCAGAGAGCCTAGAAAGATTATGATGACTGTCACACTTTCAGCACTTAGTGTGTATTAAGTGCAAAACAAGTATAAGGAAATCCAAATTATAAGAAAAGTATGTAAAAATTTTTTTTACTGTGGTGACTATTTTGATAAATATACAATTTAAAATATTTGTGATTGTCTTTGCTTTGCTAGTTCCCTAAGCACATGCTGTTGGGTAATCCTGCATGGACGGCCTGTCACTCACCTAGACTTCAATTCCTCTGTACTACCTGCTGAAGCTGCTATCCCACCCAACTCCTGAGACCTCAGGCTGGGTCAGTACCCCTAGCACCCTCAGGAATTGCCCATAAAGTCAAGTAGAACATACACATTGCTCAAGGATACCTTGTAATAAGAACCCTCATGCTGAATTGTGAATTGTTAGCATAGCATGTTGTGCCAGGTGATTATACTTAGGCTGATTTCAGCTATAATCAACTTCTATGATCTTGTATATGGAAAACTTAGAAATATTCTTGAGATCTTTCTTCCTGAGTCACTTAGAGAAGTCAAGATGTAGCCCCATCCTGCTTCCTGTATTAATTTTGGCCTTGGTGAGATTATTTTAAAAAGAAAGGAATGATTGAAATGGGGTCCAGGCTTTTTGCACTGTTCCAAGTTTCTGATCATAGTCAAATCCTGTTGCTTGGTTCCAAAGAGATTAAAATAGTGTTGGAAACCTCCTAGGAAAAAAGCATCATGGTAACTTCCTGGCTAAGGAAGTGGTATGTGCTGGTTAGAGCAAGAGGGAGACCAAGGCTCCCAAGTTCTGTTCTGGACCTATTGCTGATGTTCAGCAATCTCAGAGAACAGTGAAGGCCATGGTCACAGGGAGAGATGATATTGTGGTCCTTTATCCTCCAGGAGAGCCTCAAGATTAAACATCTTTTCTTTCAGGCTCCTTTTTAAAATACAGAAACACTTCACAGAGTTAACATAGGAGTCCAGCAGTGTTGTTTTCATTGTTCTTTGTCATAGTCTTGCTTTCCTGTAAAAAGCATGATCATGTTAGTTCCTATAAGGCATAGGAACTTTGATAGAGGCACATACCTTTGGATAGCTAGAGTGCAGGACACTGGATGCATGATGAACTCAGTGGGGAAGAATAGAAACTCACATCTCTTGAGAGCCAAGCATGTATTAGATAGTTTTCATATATATATTTATGTTTATATATATTTATATGTTAATTACTCAGAACCTTTATCTTACTATTACTCTTATTTTTTATGTAATACAGACAAATACTTTTTTTGTACACAGGTAAGCTAAAAGTCAAAGAACTTCTCTAACTTGCTCAAGGTCACACAGTAAAAAGTTGCACTAGGATTTATTCTTCTAGTCTGTCCAACACCAAATCCTATGCTATTTTCCAGAGCTTTTCTGCCTCTGGTGAGATTTAGGAAAGGAGGGTGGGGAAAGGTAGGAAGATACCATCTTTCTCAACCTCAGTTTTGCTTGTAGTGACCTGTTTAGCCAGAGCATCCTGTTTATGAAATGCTAGGTGCTATTTATAGAGATGCTGCAACAACATATGTGGGAAAGATACCAGTTGGCTGTAGGAAAGGTTTAAAAAGCCTTTGTTCTTTACCTCTAGGTCTTGAACATAGCCCACAAGTGTCAGGAATACCTCAGGTAACTGATTTACTGCCTAAGTGGCTCTGTCCTGTCCTCCATATGAAATCTAATGTGTTGTCCTCCACACTGGTATGGCAGAAGTGAAGGTGTGCCCACAATGCATGCTGGAGCTGATGACACCACTGTTGTATGACTATTACAATGAGTTGTTACTGAGTTAAGAAAGAGATATCTCTCTTCTCTCTCTCTCTCTCTCTCTCTCTTCTTCCTTCCTTCCTTCCTTCCTTCCTTCCTTCCTTCCTTCCTTCTTTCTTGGGGGTGGGGCTGCAGTTAGAGACTGTGTAGCCCAGACAGGCCTCAAACTCACAGCCATCCTTCTACCTCAGCCTCCCGAATTCTGGGATTACACGCATGTGCTGCCGTGCATGGCTCTCTCTTGCCTTTGTAAGTGCAACAGCAGTGAGTCCTGTTGCAGATCTAGGGGGTCCTGGCCTCTAAGCTAGTAGAGGGAGATGGTTTGAGAATGTCAGGTGATGGAAAAGAGTCTGGTCTGTCAAATGGTGTAATTTCAGGGGCACTGAGAATATGTCCTGTCCCTCAGAGACTTGCCCTAGCTGTTTGCTATATTGCTTGAAATTCTGCAACTGAAATTTCTTTCCCTGATTTAAATCTTTGAGACCCTGTTAAAAACAAAACCTGGGCATAGTGGGACAGATTCATAATTCAGCTACTCAGGAGTCTCAGGAATATTTTGAGACCAGCAGGGCAATTTAGTAAGACTGTCCCAAAATACAAAATAACAAAGGGCTAGAAATACAGCTTAGTGGGTTCCCAGTAGCACAAAACAAAGTTAAAAAAACAAAACAAAACAAAAAACATGATCGGGGCTGGGGATTTAGTGACACAAGCACCTGCCTGGCAAGTGCAAGGTCATGAGTTTGATCCCCAATACAAAATAAACAAAAAAACATGGTATAGCTTAATAGTGGAATGTGTGCTTAGCATGTGGAAGGCCCTGGGTTCATTCCCCAGCAACACACACACACACACCCCTCATAGATGAGGTTTGATTTGGAAGCATCTCAGTCATGGAAGTGGAAGTGTGAAGGAGTTATATAGTTATTTAATTAATTATTTTGATACTGGGTCTCATTCTGTAATAAACTCACTATGTAGCCCAACCTGCCCTTGAACTTGGAACAGTCCCTTTGCCTCAGCCTCCTGAATGCTAGTATTGCAAGTATGTACCACCATGCCTGACTTGAATGAGTTCTTAAGATTGATTTCTGAAATTTGGATTAAGGAAGGAGTAAACAGGAAAGAGTACTTTATTTCTATTTGTAGAGACAAAAAAGAGATACCTGAAAAGAAGATGGGTCCCTAAAGAAACACTGTTTTCTTCAGTTTTGTTTATAAAAAGACAAGTAGCTGGGCATGGTGGTGCATACCTGTAATCCTGGCACTCAGGAAGTTGAGCCAGGAGGATCACAAGTTCGAAGCCACCCTGGCTACATAGTGAGACCCTGTCTCAAAAAAACAAAGCAAAACAAAACAACAGAAAAACCCAGGCAGCTAAGTGTGCTGCAGATGGAAGCTCCTGACCCCAAACAAGTGGTCTAGAGATTTTCCACCAGCATGCTGGGTTACAGGCAAGCTTGTCTGGAGAGTGGCTGATAGCACAATATCACAAGGAGTGCAAAACCTTTAGGTGTGTGGTTTGGTGTGATGTCCTCAGCTGGGACGTCACAGATTTTAGGAAGAGGGTAGTGCGGCTTCCCAGAAATGAGGCAAAATTGTGGCGCAAAAGAAGCCACCAGTGACAACAAGGGCAGGGCACTTCCTCAGTGGCTGTTGGTCACAGATGACTTTCGGTCTCCATTTCTCAATAAACTATGCTGAGTTAAAGCTGTGTCAGAGTACTCGCTTCGGCAACACATATACTAAAATTGGAACGTTACAGAGAAGATTAGCATGGCCCCTGCGCAAGGATGACACGCAAATTCGTGAAATGTTCCATATTTTTCAAAGAAAAAAAAAAAGCTGTGTCAGAAAGCAGAATAAGCCATGTTAAAAGGAGTGACAAAAGAAAAAAAGGAATGACAAAGCTCTTGGAATGTCCACACAGAGGTGCAGTTCCCCTTGTCACTAATTTTGTGGAACCAAATTAATAGATTCAGAAGTTTCTGGGATAAGTTTTATGTGATCCAGACATAAAACTTGTTTGACTTGAGTTCCTCCAAAGAGAGAGCTTTCTAGTGGACTGGGCATCATCTCCCAAACTGCATTTGTGACTTAAATTCTTACAGCTCTTCCTCTCCTAGGGACTCCCAATAGGAGCAGCTCAAATCTTAGTGTTGTCACAGCTCCTCACAATTGGGTTCACCTGCAGGCTACAACATCTACTCCGTCCACAGCTCATAGCATTTTGTTTTGTTTTTTTGTTTGTTTTTTGTTTTTGAACCCAGACCTTGGTTTCACTAATGTCCCTTGGGTCCTAACTCATTTCTTTGAGTGTGTTTCCTAGAAGGCTATCCTAACAATGATCTCCATACGTGGTTCCAAAAACCCCAAAGTTTGAACAGGTCTTGTCCCTCCTTCCTTAACAGAATCAGCACTTCACTATGGAGGCGTCTGGATATGCCATACCTTTTCCTCTCCTTCCAATTCCCACAACCTCATACACAAAGTCTACTGATACAGCTGAATCAGCTGATCATTAGGCATTTAGAACTAGTCCCCGCTCCCTGGGATTTCCAGGCTCTAAATGACAGTGCTCTGCTCAGCAGTCTCTGCTTCCCCTTCATCTTACTTTATTTTACCTCTCGCCTAGTGGTATCAGGCTGTGTCCAACCTTCCTATCTTTAGACCCCTGCCCTTTCCCAGGAATACAAATCTGCCTACTTCCTTCCCAGGGGCTGTGGCCTTTCCTTTCCAGCCTTGCCTGGGTCACATGACTTCTCTGAAACTAGAGCCAGTAAGTAGAGTCCTGCCCCGTACATTGCTCTCCCTGTTCTGACCACCTTTTACTACGCCTGCTACTCCTGCATCTAACTGGATGTCAAGCTGATCTCTTTGGCTGTCCTTCTGAAATAAAGCTCTAAGCTTAGCTGGGCTCTTGTTCTGATTTCATGCTAAGTTTTCTGCTGCCTCAAAAGGAACTTTGTATATGTTTGTATTATTGGGGATGGAACCCAGGTATACTGTACCACTGAGGTACATCCCTAGCCTGGTTTTATGTTTTTTGTATTATTGTTATTGTGGTACTGGAGACTGAACCCAGAACCTTTGCACTGAGCTGCATATGCAATCCTTTTTTCACACCGGGGATCAAACTCACGATTGTGTGCTTGCAAGGCAGGCGCTGAGCTGCTGAGCTAAATCCTCAGCCCCTGTGAAATCCTTTTTTTATTTTTTATTTTGAGAGAGAGTCTTGCTAAGTCACTAAGTTGTAGGCTGGACTTGAACTTGTGATTCTCCTGTCTCATCCTCCTGGAGTGCTGTGATTATTGCCATGTACTGCCATATCTAGCTTTTTAAATTTTTAAGACAAGGACTTGCTGAGTTATGCGGACCGACTTCAAACTTGAAATTTTCTTGCAACAGCTTCCTGAGTAACTGAGGTTACAGGTGTGTGCCGCAAAGCCCCTCTCAAAAAGAACTTTTAAGAATCACTGTAAAATTCCAAAAGGGCAGTGGGCAACATAGTACTTTTCAAATTTATTTAACTAGAGAGCCATTTTTTTCTATAAAAATATTTATTAAAATCTCACAGAATATGGTGTTTCGTGTCAGAAGGCAGTTTTGGAAGTGTGAGGTTTTATCACAAGAGACTGGGCAGCAAATGGAGTAATTCCAGATGAAAGTAATGTGGCAGCCAATGAAAGAAATTCTTTCAGGGCAGGAATCATTCATGGTACCCTGTGCAACAGGTGTTCACTGGGCGCCTGTTATTTATCAGTCTCTGTGGGGGGCATACCATGTGTTTGACTATCTCCTGTACCTCTGCATAAGGCAGGTCCATTCTGGAGCACAGCTCTAAAGATACTGCATTCTTTCTCCCACTCTGAATCCTTTTCCTGTTTCTTCTCAGTTGGAATGAGAAACGTGAATAGGATAATGCCATTACGACTGTACAAGTAGATGCCATTAGCTCTTGGATTTAAAGAAGGATGTCTTCTCTGAGGCTCCTTTTCCCAGGATTGACACCTATCAGGATTTCTCCACCTATCTGCTCTTCTTTGAGCACCCCTTCCTTCTATTTTGGGGCTTTTAATCTCAGCATTAGTCTCAAGTCTCATTGCTGGTTCTCAATTTTCACTTAACACATAGGGAGGGAGGAATTTGTGCCAAGTATGATGGAGCTCATTTTTTTGTAATGGGTGTGACCTTATTAATTTTCTACTTTTCTTACAAAATTTTTCTTCTTCTATAGTTCATGAACAATCTAGACTTTAATAATTTTTTTCAGTCCTTGAAAGAAGACCACACTGTGTAGGCAGGGAAGTGTCACAGGTGTATATCCATTCAGATATGCAAGATGGGTGAGCAAGGGTCAGATATGGAAGCTGGCATAGCTGGTAACCAAAGAAGAAGCCAGTTACAATTTCTGCATGCTAGTCACAGTAGGTATAGATAGGAAAAGACATCAAATAGATAGGAATCTTTAGTACTCCTGACTATGAAATTATTAGATCCTTTTGAGACCTTGATGTATGTGTCTTTACTGCTGTTGGTTGGCTAATCTCAACTCAGTTGACTGAGCTAATCATAAAATAAACTAGATAAAAAGCCACAACTTTGATGCTGGCCTTAGTTCTGGTATTCTTTGAACATCCAGCAGGCAGCACCTTCTACACAAAAGGCAAAAGTGAGGCCTTGGGGCCTTGGCCTATTGTATTTGTTCATCTCTACCATTTCTTCTGGAAGACCATGTTTTTTTGTTTTTTTGTTTTTCTGAGAGACAAGGTCTTATTGTGTGGTTTTTTTCTTGTTTTGTTGGCTTTTTTTGAAATGATCTTGTTATGCAGTTCAGGCTGGTTTTGTGCTCACTTTGTCTCAAACTCACAGTGATCCTCCTGCCTCAGCCTCCAGAGTGCTGAGATTACAAGGTGTGTGCCACCAGGCCCTGCTACTTGGTTTTTCTGAGAGAAGGCCTCACTACTTAGTTCAGGCTGACCTTGAACTTACTATATAGCCAAGGTTGGCCTCACACTTGTGGTGATCCTCTGGCATCTGCCTTCCTGGCATTTCAGGCATACGCTACTGTGCCCAGCCTTTACTGTGTTTCTTAAGCTTACCTCAAACAAGAGACCTTTCTCTTTCAGTCTCCCAAGTAGATGAGACTATAAGCACATACATATCACCATGCTTGTTTTAAAACCATAGTTTTAACTGTGAAGATCAAGGAGTGGCTAACTTACAGAAAGGTGGAAAGGAGCTTGAAATGAACATTCAGAGATCTAAATAGAGCCCATTGGCTTTTTGGTCAGTCTCCAGGTATTTACTGAGTTTCACCTGGTTTGTTCCTGCAGAAGACTTGTTTTCCCTTTGCTAGTCTTTCTAGAATAGGCTCCCTAAATGAAGCTATTGCTAAGATTCTTTCTTTGGCCATGCTTTTCTCTTTCCTATCCTTGGGTTATGTGATTTGCTTATGGTTTCATCTACCACTAATATCACACATGCTGTTTTGTTTTGTTTTGTTTTGATATAGGGTCTTGCTCTGTGGATCAGGCTGGCTTTGAACTCACTTTTAGCCCAGACTGGCCTCAAACTCATGGTGATCCTCCTGCCTTAGCTTTCTGAGTGGTGGGATTACAGGCTATCATGCCCAGTTTATTTGTTTTGAGACTATGTAGTTTAGGCTGGTTTTGAAGTCACTATGAATCCAGGCTGGCCTTGGATTCCTTTCTCAGTCTCTTGAGTGGTGGAATTGGTTTGTAGGTGTGTGCCACCAAGCCTGGTTCAGATACTTTAATTTTTTTTTTTAAGACAGGGTCTTGCTATTGCAGTTCAGACTGTCCTAAAGTTTACTATAGCTCAGGCTGGCCTCAAACTCTTGGGGATCTGCCTGCGTCAGCCTCCCAAATGCATGCACCACCACACCTGGCCTCAAATGCTTTATAAACCCATCTACTACCTAGATTTTTTTGTTGTTCCTTACAGTAGCCAAACACTATTTCCATTCTAACTTGGACAACACTAAGGCATCTGAAAGTCAGTATATCCCAGGCCAAATTATTCTTTATGAACTTGTCTTCTTTCTCCTGTTCCACACCTCCTCTTCTATCTTTGTTCCCTGACTTAGGAATGGCATTGTTAGAGTTATTTGTTAAGTTACTGTTGTATATCCTAATCTTCCCCTACATAAATTTTATAGTCTCTTATATAATGCAGAATGTTTAGGATGTATTTCATCCTTCCCCCACTTTAAAGATCTGTAAGGAATCTATGCTTGAATTCTATAACGAAGTTAACAGGAAAGAAAAAAACAATAAGGGCAGTTAAAGGTTAAGCTAACATTCAAACTAAATAAAATGGAAGTCCTAGAAATAAAGTATCTGAAGGCTAAAACCTTAGAAGAAAATTTTATGAAGAAGTGAGTATAGACCAGCGCCATTCTTGAGGTGGAACAAGGGCTAGAAGAACCTTTTGGGAGCATGCAAGTGGAGAGGGATGGGACATACGATCCTCAGTTTGTTTTTTGTGGAAGCTGGATAATTTTCTCCTCCTCTTGGGAATGCTTTCATAAGTCTGCTGAACTTCATACATACATTTTTAAATGTTCTAAAGGTTGAATATATTAACCTAACCCATTAGTTAGCTGGGATCCCTCTTCCAGTTTTGCTCAGTGTCGTTCTACAACTTGTAGAAAGTCTCATTTTTTTCCTCATTTCTGGGAACTCATGTATTATGATCATTCTAGTTTTGCTCTCTCTTTTGTGTACTTTTATTAAAGATTTGATAAACATGGAAAGGTGTTTACATTTCAACTAACTCTCTCTATTCCTGGTCTTTAAAGTACTTTTGCTGCCCAGTGTGGTGGTGGTGCATGCCTGTAATCCCAGCACTTGGGAGGCTGAGGTGTGAGGATTGAGAGTTTTAGGCTGGCATAGGCTACTTGGTGAGTTTGAGCCAGTTTGAGCTGCATATTGAGATCCTGTCTCTTCCCCACCTCCACCTCCCCTACCCGCACTTCCCAACAAAAATGAGAAACAGAAACCCCCCAAAATTTTTTCTTCCTCTCCATTATGGATTCATCACTGTTCATATCACCATGTGTTTGCCCTTGGTCTCTTACAATCTTTTTCTTTTGCAAACCCTTCTTACTGTATCACTACTAAGAATTCCAAATTCTTTTCACTCTATTTTGAAAAACATTTGAACACTCACTAACTTTTCCTTGTAAGCTCAATTCTTGATTCATTTTCTGTCCAAAATCTGCTACAGGGCTCAGCTAAATGAAGACCTTTATCCCTTCTTTAGTCACACAAAGGATCATCTGTAGAACCTCTGATGCATTCTCTTTTATTATCTTCCTCTTTCAAAGGTATTTCTTTTTATTTAAGTTTTTGTTTTGATTTTTTAGTGGGTTTTTGTTTGGTTTATTTTTGTTTGTTTGTTTGTTTTTTGAGACAGGGTCTCTCTGTAGTTCAGGGTGGGCATGAACTCATTTTGTAGGCTAGGCAGGCCTCAAACTAGTGGTGATCCTCTTGCTTCAGCCTTCTGAGTGCTGGGATTACAGGTGTGCACCATCACAATTGGTTTAATTTTTTAAAAATTTATTTAAAGAGAAACAAAAGCATGTAAAGGGTAGAGATAATACAGAATTCCAAACAAAAGAAGATAAACAATAAGAAATCACTAGTTAATAAATTACATATTGTCCTCTTAGAAATAGTTGCTCAAGTTACAAAATTAAAGCATACAAAATAGATAGTCAAACAGTGAGAATGTAAACAGCTACGCAGGCATGAATCTCTGCATGTATTTCTATACTTTCTGTAATAGAGGGAAAAACAAAACTTAACAAGACAAAACAAAACAAATTCCTATAAAAACATAAAACCAAAAAGTTGTATAAAACTACAGTACAAGGTGATTTACAATGATTACTGTGTTGTTTCTTATTATCTTCAATAGAATGTCTATATCATCAGGCATAATAGAATATAGCAGTATAATTGAGTATAGCAGTAAATAACAATATTAGTAAAAGTAAAACATTGTAGACAGTATAAAACTTTCAAAGGCAGGTAATAATCAAACCATAGTGGATATTCTAGTGGATCTTGTCATCTTAAGTGCAGTTATCTATACTCTCAGACTTGATACTATCAATCATAACAGCTTTGAATAAAATCTATCAATACAAAACAGCGATCCAACAAACCAGATTCGGCTACAATCAGTCATGGTAAAACTGTGTAGGTTTTACAGAGCTTTAGATTAAGTTAATGGGAAATTAAGGATGATTACCGTACTATATCCTGTTATTTTTGGGATTACTGTCTGTGCCCTCAAATCTAGTACAGGTAGAATATAATACATCTAAGCAGAGTAGTGTGAGTAATGTGGGTTTTAAATCCTGGTGCACTATTAACAATATAGCATATCAAGGCCATCTATGTTAGAGTTTCTAGTTATCCTCTGCCTCATTTCTGCTATGCTATTTTTCTGTCTTTGTTTGTATAGTTTTCTCCTTCATTCAACTGCCTGCCCCACTCATTGAGGCCTTTCTGCCACTGTTCCTAAAATCCTGGTATTTTTTTTTCTCTCTCTAGAATGTGCTTCAGTATTCTCTGTAGGGTTGGATTGGTGGTTCCAAACTCCCCCAGTTCCTTTTTGTCATGGAAGCATCTTGTTTCTCAATCATTAATTTCTCTTGACAGTTTTGCAGGGTATGTCAATCGGGGCTGGAGGTTATTTTCTTTCAGGGCTTGGAATACTTCACTCCAAGCTCTTCTTGATCTGATGGTCTGTGTCGAGAAGTCAGCCATGATTCTGATGGGCCTACCTTTATAGGTAATCTGTTTCTTTTCTCTGATGGCTTTTAATATTCTGTTTTTATATTGAATTTCTGGTATCTTGATTATTATATGTCTGGGTGTGGCTTTGTTTTGGTTGTAGGTGGCTGGTGTTCTGTATGCCACACACAACCGAATGTCATTTTCTTTTCCCATGCTTGGGAAGTTTTCCTTAATTATTTCCATGAGTAGCCTTTGTAATTCACCTGTATGTATTCCTGCTTCTTTGTTCACATTTCTTATTCTTAAATTGTAGGTTCTCTTGTCATCTTCTAGCCTTTGTATTGTTACTGCCTGTTTCCTTGTTATTTTTAGGAGATCTTTCCTTTCATGATCACACATTGCAAACTTGTCTTCAAGTTTTGACAGTCTATCCTGAGTTTCTTTTAAGGAGTTTTGCCAGCTTTGAATGGAGTTTTTAATTTCCTGGTAGTCTCTTTGAATCTGCTTCATGTATTCTATATTTTCTTTATATTCTTTATCAAGTGTTTCTCTCCTTTTTTTGTGTTCCCCCCTTCTTCTGTCTGTATCATCCTGAGAGATGCTTCCTGAGAGCATTTCTTTTATTACTCTACTCATATTCTGCTTTACCTCATTTAATATTTCAGTTTTGAGCTCATCTACAAGGTCCCAAAGATATCTCTTAATGTCCATTGAAGCCATGTCTGATGTTGTGTGTTTGCTGCCCTCAGTCTCCCTTGTTTTTCCTTCTCCTGGATCAGGGTTCTCAGGGTTCTGGGCTGGGGTCCTCCTCCTGCCACTCTCTCCTGTCATGGCCCTGGCTTCCTCCACCCAGGTTACAGTGCAGGTCCCAACCCCCTTCCCTGTTGGTCACGTTTCTCCCGAAGCATGCTAGTGAGGGAACTCCGCCCTCTCCTGCCTGCTCTTGTCACTGAGGTGTAAGCAGCGGCTGCTTATGCCTGCCCCTCCCTACCAGGCCAGCCAAACTTCAGGTGCCTTCACCCAATTAGTGCACGCTAGGTGCAGGGAATCGATTTGGGGCAGCTCATTTGTTCCCAGCCAGGGGTGCGGCCCAGTCCAAGCAAATCCCACGAATCTGCTCTGGGGAGGAAGCAACCAACTGAAGTCACTGTCGCTCCCAGTTTAGGCTCTTGTGGGATTCTAACATGTCTCCTGTTTGGTCACGCCCTTCCCTTGTGGGGGTGGTCCTCATTCCCAGCACTGGATTAATGAAGATCCCTTCACCAGCTCCACTCTCTGTTGGGCTCACCAACCCCCAACTTCAGTGCTGCTGTGCCTCCTGTGAGTGGCGGTGGGAATGAGTTTGGGTGGCTCTGCCTGCCAGTGCAGATTCAAGCTGGTGCAAACTTGGCGGGTCACTGCAAAAATGCTGTGTCCCATAATTTTTAGCTGTTCCAATTGTAGTCCCGAAGTATTTGATGTGCTTTTTTATGTTTTAATTTCTTCTTGTGTCAAGAGGATCCATCTCCCTCTGTCTGGGTCTCTCCAGGGTGTTTTATTCTGGCAAATGAGTTGTTTCTCCTGGGAGGCTTTGTATTTTGTTGCTCACTGATCAGCCATCTTGTCTTCTTCTGATTTAAATTTTTGTGTTGAGACAGTCTCACTAAATTGCTCAATCTGAGCTTTAATTTACTGTCCTCCTACATGAAACTCTCAGAGTGCTGAAATTGCAAGTATTTGCTACCTTGCTGGGCTGCATTTCTTGCTTTAAATAGCATTTACTTCTTACTCCCGTAGTGGTTTTGCATTGAAGGATCAGTGGAAGAAAGGTGGGAGGATTATCCATTTATGGGCAATAATCTGAATATATAGGCAGCAAATGTCATAAAAGCTGTATGGACAGTGAAAAAACTAGTACAACTAGAAAGGATTCTTGTTTGGGAACAGAATTTAGAATAGATTAGAAAGTCCAGAAACAAATCTAAGTTTCAGTGGGAAAGGATAGACTTAGGACAAATAATGCTGGATTGTGAACTGGCTAACCATGAAAAAAAAATCACCATTGCTATATAGCAAACTAAATTCTAGATGGAAGAGAAGTTTTTACATAAAAATCACAGGAATAAATGTACTAGAAGAAATTAAGTTTTTTAAAAAATCTTTGTATAGGGGCTGGGGATTTGGCTCAGTTGGTGTAAGCGCCTGTCTGATCATGAGTTTGATCCCTGGTGTAAAAAAAAAAACAAAACAAAAATCTGTCTATAAGTTGCACAAAACTCTTCAGATCAGTAGGAAAAGGCAAGTACCACAAAAGAAAATGTGCCAAAGACAGAAGAATAAATACAAATAACCAGTAAAGCATATGGAAAACTGTTTCATTTTTAATCTAGAAAAACAAAACCAGAAATATGCCCCCCACACACAATGTTTGTGGTGCCAGAGTTGAAACGAAGGACTTTGTGCATAGTAGAGTAAATGTTCTACCACTGAGCTGTATCCCCAGTCAATAAATATTAGAAAAGTAGAGGTGGTGGGAGGTAAGGGTGTAGCTCAGGGTTGGAGCTAACATTTGTGAAGTTATAGGCTCAATCTTTGCACCTAAAAAAATAGAGGAAATATTTCTTGCTGGTGAAGGGTGAGGGCTTGAGGAAACGGGAACTCATTTTTTGTGCCCGGGAATGTAAATTAGTATACACTCTGTACAGTTCAGCTTGGTAGCATCTATCAAAATTTAAAGTGATCGTGCTTTTAAAGCATTAGTTCCGCTTCTAGGTATTTTTTTCCTGGGGCAAGTTTATAAAGAGATGTGTATGAGGATATTTCTTAGTGTAGATTTAGAAAATAATCAAAATGGTGATTAATAAGGAATTGATCAAATAAATTATGGTATGTGCATACACTGATAAAGTAAATCTATAATAATTGACATGGAAAGTTGTCATATATCACACATACATAATATATGAAAAAACATATAAGAACCTCTTTCACTTGAATTAAATATAGCCATAATTTTATATGTTTTAAAAATTTTACAGCAAAATGTTAGCAGAAATTATGCTAACTTGATTGAAACAAGCTATTTAAAAAATAGGATTCTGACTTGAGGGTGGTGAGTGGATGACCACTTTACCATCGTGGTAATGAAGAGCCATTGTCAGCTTTTGAGCAGATAGTGGTGATAAAAACAGTGATCAGGGAAGGGTTTTTGGTATGGTGCATGGAAATGAATGAAGTAAAAAACGAGGTTAAAGAAACTAATTAGGAAGTGGAAGTGAAAACACAGATCTGAAATAAAGTATCAACTAGGGTAAGTGATGGGATTATAACAGAAAAGATCTTTTTTTTTTTTTTCCCATTTGGTACTAGGGATTGAACTCAAGACCTTGCACATACCAGGCAAATGCTTGAACCTCTGAGCTAAATTCCCAGCCTGAAAAGATCAATCTTAAAGACATTTCATGGAAGAAACCACTAATCTGGTAATCTTTTAGGCAGGAGGAGAAATAATAAAGAGTTACAAATCACTCATAATGCCACAGTTTGTCTCTGAAATGGTAAGTTTGGGGCTGGGGATTTAGCTCAGTGGCATAAGCACCTGCCCAGCAAACACAAAGTCGTGAGTTCGATCCCCAGTACCAAAAAAAAGAAAGAAAGAAAGAAAAAAAAGAAATTGTAAGTTTACCTATTATAACAGAAATGGGTATAACTAGAAAGAAGAGTCATCTTCTAGAAGGGAAGAGTAAATTTGTTTCACAGGGTGCAAATTGAAGGGCTCAAGTACATCTAAAACAAAAAATATTCTGTAGGTCATAGATTACCATTTAGAGCAAAAATTACTTCTAAAGTAGGTCAACAAATGGGATTGGAGACTGCCTGGATTTGGCACTTTTGACAAACTTCAGGGAAGCATTGTGATATTTTGGTTCTTTCTTTTCTTCTGTATTTCTTGAGAGACACTGGAAAGGAGTGGTCTGAAGTTGAACCTGAGGGTAAAACTTGGGGGGAAAGTAGGGATGAGAAATAATAAACAGTGACTACAACAATATGTGAAAAAAATCACTTTGCCGTTTACAAAGTGCCATCATATTGCAATAACTTAGCCAACTAACTTACGTGCTTTCCGTTAATAATTTTCCCTTTTATTTGGATATTGAAGCTCAATTAGAAAGTAAAATTAGGACTCAAACTCACATATTCAGCCTCAAATTTCATTTCTCATTTTACTACTCCTGTGTTTCAGAGGTGAATTTTCCAAGAAGGAAAAGACTACACCTTGGAATTAGGAACAGTTATGAGGTGGGCCAAAGAAGACCAGGGAAGATAGTACACTAAGGTTGCTGCACTGTTCTCTGACTCTTTTAGTCCTGATACTCCCCTAAACCAGAAAATGTTGGCTATTCCACTAAGTTCAAAAGGGGAAAAAAGGTCCTAACCTGTCCATAAATAGCTGTGAAATATTTGGAAGTAAGGTTGTCCAGTTTGATTATAGTAGAGTTATGGTAGCCTATTGGCTTGTTGAATTCTGGCTTCATTCCTTTGAAAGCAATATACGAATAGTGTATTGATTTAGGCCAGGGAGGGAAAGGCTTATCTGTGTTAGTTAAATGAAAAAAAATTTTTTTATGAAGTCATTAATTTTGTTTGTTTTTGGAATCCCATGTTACTGCTACTTGTGAATTCACTAGTTAGTAGAGATCCTAAGAAGAGTAGAAAATTAAGAATCTCTTAAGTCACTTCACTTTTCCAATGGCAGGTGTACTTATTTATGGGATTCAATTATTTAACCTATTCCTAGTTGGGTGTGGTGGCACATACCTGGATTCAAGACTTAGGAGGCCAAGGCAAGAGGAGTGCTGAGAGCTCAAGGTCAGCCTAAACTACATAGTAAGAACCTGTCTCAAAAAACAAACAAAACAAAAGAAAAAATATTTAAAGCTGGATGTGGTGGCACATACCTAAAATCCCAGCACTGGGGAGACTGAAGCAGGAGGATCACTGTGAGTTTGAGGCTAGCCTGGGCCATCCTGAACTACATAGCAAGTCCCTATCTCAAAAAATTAAAATAAATAAAATAAAATAAAAAGATATTTAACCTATTACTGAAGAACTTGTTTGGAGGTTCTAGCAGGGGAGTGCAACTATTCATATACCCTTGACGAGGAACAGTCCTCTTTGACTAAAAGCACAGCTTCAAGGAGAGACCCACATGGAACAGTGAGGGAGTAAGGAGATATCTGCCTAGCTAACCAGATCAGCTGAATCAACCCTGGGCAATCAGTGAGATACATGTTGCAGCCATACCTGTAGTGTAAACTAAGGGGTAGTTACTCCTTTTCAGAAGTTCTGAATCCACAAGGTCAATTTGAGAGAGGTTCTTTGCTACCATTAGACTGTATCTACCAAGAATCATTCAAAGCATCCTTGCAACCCAGTACTTAAGAGCAGTCAGTGGGCAGTATGGATGGGATGACTGAATGAATGAGTAAAGGTCAAATGGGATCTCTCTCCCTGAGGCGTGTTGATTTGTGTAGGACAGTCCTCCCACAACTTCACTGCAGCTTGATGGGTTGTTTTAGGACAAGTTCTGTTGCTCAGACTTCATAGTGGAGAAGAGAAAATGGAGGCACCATGAAAGTTTCCACTCTGTGAACTGGTGACTCCACAGACATTTCTGAAAGTGGTAATCTGATGTCACTGAGGGCCCAGTCACATGGTCTCTCCTTCTAAAAGATGAAGCTGCTGAAAATCTCTGGAGCAAATGAGGAAGTTCTCAGACATAGGAGATTTCCTTCCAGCAACCTAGATCTCAACAAAGAGGACAGGTCCTCAACCTGGGAGGCTGTTGCAGAAGGACTACTTTATAGGTTCTCTATAGGAGTATCATTGCTCTTCCTCTTACTGCTTGGCTACTAAATCAAGAGCCTGTCTAGCTCATCATTGACTTTTGCTTACCCAGCCTGGCCTCACCCTCTGGCTATATGCCACTGGTGATTTTTAGCCCTTGTTGGAAATTATACCCTCTTTGAAGGTAAGGCAAATTTGGGAGGTGCTGCTTCTGGCACCACAGGGATTAGGGCTTGTCACCTGGTTCTGCCCAGTGTTTTCTGGCATGCATTCCTGGCTACCTTTTTTACCTCTGGTACACTTCTTCCAAGCACATAGTTCTGTATGGATAAGGGTTACAAGGGCCAGGGATTTACTCAGTGGCAGAAGTGCCTGTCTGGCAAGTGTGAGATCATGAGGTCAATCCTCAGTACCAAAAAAAAAAAAAAAAAACTTGTGTAAGGGCTACAGACTGTCTTCTTTAGAGGGACTGTGGGGAGTCTCAGTATTGTAGAAGTTCCTGACAGCAATCTCGATGTGCTGCCTTGGGAGAATTACTGGTCTCATATAAATGATCAAACAGTTACCTTGGTAGTGGTGGAATACTGTGGGGTATGTTCATAAAATTTTATTTCAAAATAGAGTCTGATTTTCAGATGGTAAGTAATATGCAATTATCCATGGAATATTAACATTAGAAAAAGTTTTGAGATTTTTCTGGGCAAACTTCTTTGTTTTAGAAATGAGTAAGCCTAGGGAAGTTCAGCAGGGGGCAAAGCTATAGCTATGCTGAAGAGCTGATACCCATATCTCATGAAAGGGTTGAAGCCTTCCTGGGGTGTTTTGGGGTGTGATGAAGTGCAGTCCTTCCTAAGGAATGCCATGTTCATACCCTTCAATTTGAGCAATTCTGCCTCATTGACTTATCCTAGTCCTTCTAGGCTGACCCCAAAAGGAAATAGTATGAAAAAGGCACATTTAAATGAGCGAAGGCCTACATTGCAACATGTGAATGAATGCAACTTTATTAGTTATAAAATATAAGGAAAACTAATACTATTAACAAAGTGTGAAAAGGAGTTCTTCAGGGGGCCTTATAGGGCCAATTAGATTGATTTGTAATTAAAATTATCCTTTCTATAATGGTTATAAATATCCTTTCTATAATGGGTATTTATGAAGTTCATTCATTAATTTATCGACTATTTATTTGTTAACTGCTGAAAGTCCTGTGATAGCTTGATCTGAGCCTACTTTTGAGGAACTTAGGTTTAATGCATAAATGATTATAAAGTAATAGGTTATGACACCTATGCATTAATGCTGTGAAAATTCAGAGGGAGGAGAGAATATTTCTAACTTTTGGATCTAGAAATGGTAGGTAAGTTTTCTGAAAACAGGTATGTTTGCTGTTTAAAGAATTTTAAGCTGGGTGTGATGCTGCATGCCTGTGATACCAGCGCTCTGGGAGGCTGAGGCAAGACGACTACAAGTGCCTGCACAATGTAGCAACGCAGTGAGACCCTGTTTCAAAATAGTGAAAAAGGCTGGGGCTGTAGTTTGGTGCAAAGACCCTGGGCTCAATCCCCAGTATCAACACAAAAATTTTAAAGAACACTTTAATCACTTCTACTCTGGTAAGAGTATTAATACAAAGCAAAATTTATTCTCATTCATACTTTTTTTTTTTGAGACAAGGTCTTGCTGTGTAGTTCAGGCTGGCCTTGAACTCACTGTGTAGTCCAGAGTAACCTCGAACTCATGGCAATCTTCCTGCCTCAGCCTTCCAGATGCTGAGATAACAGGCATGTGCCACCAGGCTCAGCAGTTCTCATTTATACTATTAAAATTATACTTGTTCATACTATTAAAACTCTGAGCTAGTAGCAGTACAATTGTTGCCATTCATCATACTGCTTTGCTAATAACTAAAGCAGTTTTTCAAAAGTGTAACCTTTGGTAAGTAAGAGAAGTCTCTTGCCAACCAGTGGTTCTTGTAACTGGTGCATGGGAGGCAAGAGAGGCTTTTGTCAGGGAGGCCTCCCTTGCAAGAAGCATGACGTGAGGAGAGTTAGTGAAAGGAAGATCCAAGATGAAGAGGGGGCTATTGATTTATTTTTTGAAACTTGAGTATGTCCAAGTGCTGTGGGAAAAGAGGTAGTAGAGAGAGAAAGATAAAGAAGAAAAATAGAAATTGTTGAGCAAGATGACCCTCCTCTAGGAGTGGGTGGAAAATACTGTATCCTGAGTACTTAGCACGTTTACATTTGAATTGTGTAAAGGACAGAGTAGCTAGATTGACATTACCATTACATTTCTGTCTTCCCAATACTGCTTGTTTCCTCCAACCCTTTTCTTTCTTTCTGAGATGTTAGGCTGATCTTGAATTCTGGACTTAAGTCAGCATCCTGCCTTAACCTTCTGAGTAGCTGGGACTTAGGGCATCTGCTGAGCACTTCCAAGTTTCATTTAATAGGGATGGAGATGTAATGAAACAAAACAATTTGGTAAGATTGTGGGAGGCAGAAAGTCAGTTTTTTCTTCTGCTAGGCTTTGTTTGCATTGGGCAGAAGTTGAAATCCACTAGGAAAAAGTAGGATAGTGAAGAGGGTTAGTATGGATTCAGAAAGCTCTCACTCAAATGCAGTCTGAGGGACATACAGAGGGTAATTGAGCCGTGCTGAAGACCCATCTGGTGGTGGAGATAGTACATTTATAGAGAAGGCAGCCCTCATTATGTAATGGTTGTTTTAACATCATGAAGCTATGAGAGGGTTGAAGCAGAAGATGTCTGCTTTCAGACAGGAGCTGTGTGTTGTTAGGCAAACAGAAGAGGTGGAAGAGGAAGGCCTAGAATATTGTTAGGAGACTTGTCTTCTAGCTATCTAGAGAAAGAAGTGAGTCCAGGAGAGGACTGATTGGTGGCAAAGTAATGGAAAAGGGTTGTCAGGCCAGAAATCAGAATGAAGTTAAAGAACAGGGGTGGAAGTAAAGACTGAGATGTAGACATGTGGGAATTAATGACCAGGCAAAGTTTGACTGGTGGAAAGGCAGACTGGATCAAGTCCTTGATGGCCAAGAGTGGAGCCGATAATAGCAGTGAGGAGCCATGTAGCTGTTCAGCACAAGCTTTGGCAAATGAAGCAAGCATTTTCTTTCTTGTGAAGTTGTAAAAACAATGATTTTGAATCAACATCAAGAAAGAATGTCTGTTTTCCCTCTTAGCAGCACTGGGGACTAAAGAATGCTTTTATGGCAGAACCTTCATTGCCCAGGCAGCAAGTTTCTAAAGGGGCATCAAGTTTCAGCTAGAAGGAAGACAGCCAGGGCTGTTTCATGTTTGCTTTCTGAGCTGCTCGCCTATGGAGGTTTAATGTGGCTGCTGGGGGTATATTCTGGCCATGTAGGAAGGACGACCTCCACAAAGTCCTGGGTCTTTGTTTGCAGGAGCCAAGTACTCCTGGGGTGAGAGGCTGTGGCCATCTGGTAGGCAAAATCCCACTTGGCTAATAGGCCTTTTTTGAGGGGAGGGAGGGACTGTTTGGGTTCAGGGGCCAGTGCTAATCTCTTGTGAGAGGCTAAACAAAAACTTTTGAAAGTTTCTTGCATAAAACTCCAGTAGTCAGTGGACTCATAAGCATTTCTATTCACCTGAGGTCTGAAATTATTTTTCCTCGGCTGTCTTCAGTCAGCCCTTCATGACAGTGATAAGGGCTTAAAGTGATAAGCCCTTCATGACAGTGATAATGCCTTAAAGCCTACACAGTTTGAAAATCTGGAAATGCTAATGTCATTGTCCATAAAAATGTTTTTGGATTTTCAATGGTTACAAATTCCTTCAACAATGTTGTCCATGACTCCAAACATGTAAAGAAGAAACTTCCAAGAAGCTGAAACAAACACAAAGTCCTTGTAATTCGTTTTGCTGTTTCTTAACTTGATTCAATTTTACCACTACCTTGGCTATGAAACCTGACATGAACGAGTAGTTCAGAAATTAACTGCCTGTGTAGCCGTTTTCTCTAAACAGAAGAGGTCGTGTAGCTCAGAGCTTGCAGCAAGGGGATGCTGCACCTTTTTTTGGTAATAGTTTGTCTAAATAGTTTGTAATTGCTTTTGCCATAAAAAAATGAGAAATTTCTGTCTGTCACTATATGAAGAGTGATTGAAATACATGGTGAATGTATAAATTTTTTAAAAAGTTAAAAAGATTGTAGTAAGACACATTGCTAATAATCTCCCTAACGGTATTTCTCCTCATTTTGAACACACTTATCCTACCATTCTTGCCACTTTCTGAAGCAATTCTGGAAGTCCTCTTTCCTGTCATTATAACATATGATTAAAAAATACAGAGAATGTTGGGCCAGGTACCATCCAACAGAAAACCAAGATTATAAAGACATTGTGGTGTGTTTTCACCTATCTGACTCACGAAATCAGTCACTATACAACTTCTAGCTCTTCCCCAAATTCAAAATGACTGTAAAGCCAGGTGTGGTGGTACATACCTGTAATCCTGTACTTGGGAGGCTGAGGCAGGAGGATCACTGAGAGTTCAAGACCATCCTAGGCTAGCTACATAGTGAGTTCAAGACCAGCATGAACTACATAGTGAGACCATGTCTCAAAAAAACAAAAACACAGCTGGGCATGGTAGTACTCCTGTAATCCCAGTACTTGGGAGGCTGAGGCAGGAGGATCTTTGCAAATTCAAAACCAGCCTATGCTACAAAGTGAGTCCAAAGCCAGCTGGGACTGCATAGTGAGACACTGTCAAAAAGACAACAAACAAAAAAACAGATTTTGAAAGATAAACATTTTAAATTGATTCAGGACATTGAGGCAGTCGTGATAGTGCAATTAAAGACACAAAAGAGGGCTTCCAGAATTGTTTCAGAAAGTGGCAAGAATGATGGGACAAGAGTGTTTAAAGCAGGAGGGGTTATTTTGAAGTAAATTAATGGCAATGTGTCTTTTACTGTAACACACACACATATACATATATATATGTTTTTGTTTTTTGTTTCTTTGTGTGTGACAGAGTCTTGCTGTGCAGTTCAGACTGGCCTTGAACACACTGTGTGGCCAAAGCTGGCCTCAAACTCCTGATGATCCTCCTGCTTTAGCCTCCCAAGTGCTGGGATTACAGGCATGCACCACCACACCCGATCTACTATAATCTTTTTTTAAATTTAAACATTTTAAAAATCACATCTTGCAAATACAGTTAGAAGACAGTCAACAGGTTAGGAAGTCTTTTTGCAATATATATGATAGACAGTGGATTCATATTTACAACCTATATATAGAAAGTTCCTACAAATCATTAATAAAAAGAGTATAAGCCCAATAAAAATGGGCAAAGAATGCAAATAGCAAGTCATAGCATAGCAAACAAGCTTCATTTAAGGAATTACTCTTATACATAAATTTATCTAGGCAATGATGTTCACTGTAGTGATAAATATCCATGAATAGGGATAAATGTGAAGTTCTGTGTGACTATTAAAACAATGAAGCAAGTTCCTGTGTCACCAAAAAGAGCAAGTATACAGCAATATGGATACTGGTAGAAGGTTCCCATTTGTGTGTGGAGATTTTTTGTTTGTTTGTTTGTTTGTTTTGGTATTGGGAATCGAACTCATGACTTTGTGCTTGCTATGCAGGTACTGTGCCATTGAGTTATATACCTGGTCTCCCAACTTTTGATTTAGAATGTATATATCCTGTTTTAAATTTTATTGCTGGATGCCTTTATGTTAAAAAATATCTGGGCGTGGTGGCTCACACCTGTAATCACAGCACTTGGGAGTCTTGAAGCAAGAGGACTGATGTGAGTTCAAGGCTGGCCTGTACTGTATAGGAAGATCCTGTCTCAACAAAACAAAACACCAGAAAAATTAAGACTATATTTTTCCTTTCCTTTCCCTTTTTCCTTTTTCTTTCCTTTCCTTTTCCCTTTTCCTTTTCCTTTTTCTTTCCTTTTCCTTTCCTTTTCCCTTTTTCCTTTTCCTTTCCCCTTTTCCCTTTTCCTTTTCCCTTTTCCTTTCCCTTTTCCCTTTTCCTTTCCCCATTTCCTTTTCCTTTCTCCTTTTCCTTTTTCCTTTTCCTTTCTCCTTTTCCTTTTCCTTTTCCTTTCCCTTTCCTTTCTCCTTTTCCTTTCCCTTCCCTTCCCTTCCCTTTCCTTTCCCTTTCCTTTCTCCTTTTCCTTTCCCTTCCCTTCCCTTTCCTTTCCCTTTCCCTTTCCCTTTCCCTTTCCTTTCCCTTCCCTTTCCTTTCCCTTCCCTTTCCTTTTCCCTTCCCTTCCCTTTCCTTTCCCTTCCCTTTCCTTCCCTCCCCTCCCCTCTCCTTTTCCTTTCCTTTTCCTTTCCCCTCCCCTCCCCTCCCCTCCCCTTCCCGGCACAGTCTTGCTATGTAGTTCAGGCTGACCTCTAACTCTGTATAGCCCAGGCTGGCCTCCTATATCATCAGCCTCCTGAATGCTGGGAGTTCAGGCATGAGCTGGCACACTCAGTTTAAGGCTGTATTTTTCCAATGATGTCATTAATGAATGAAATGTTAACTTTTTTTTTTTTTTTGGTACTGGGGATTGAACTCACGACCTCACACTTGCCAGGCAGGTACTTAAGCCACTGAGCTAAATCTTGAGCCCGAAATGTTAACTTTTGTCTTCCTCTTAGGGAAGATAGGTTTATTCTCCATCATTGCCTTCCCCCTCTCTTTTTCAGCTTAATCTAATATTACAGATTTTACCCTAGGGGATAAATTATAGGGAGCTCTCACTAATACTCCTTTCTTCACAGGAACTAGAAAGGTTCTTAAGGGAGACCATGTAACCGTTTTGCCTGCTGTTACACCTTTTGGTGTGATGAAGGAACTCAAAGCTCAGGATTCTGTGTTGTTGGGATTTGCCTGTTTTTGATGCTCATTGACTTGCAGAACTCTTGCGCTCCTGCCCTGCAGAGGTCTCCCTGTGGGGGCTTACTCACTTCATCCCCTAAAACAGGAAAGTGGGTGGCTGGGCGTGGTGGCTCACACCTGTAATCCCAGCACGCGGGAGACTGAGGCAGGAGGATTGTTGTGAGTTCAAGACCAGCCTGGGCTACAAAGTGAGCTCGAGACCAGTCCAAGCTACATAGAGAGACCCTCTCTCAAAAAGAACAAAAAAACCAAACCAAAACAAGCAAACAAAAAAAAAAACAGGAAAGGGAAACCTAGTGGCGCAGGAAGTCAAGGCTCAGAACTGGCCTAAGCCATGGCAGAAACTTCTTCCTTGCATTTTTCTTTTCACTTTTTTGGAGGGATTTCCTAAGCTGATTTTAATCTTGTTCTCAGGTCTCTACCAAGGTAGGTGTAGGAGTACTTGAAGTTCATTGTCGTTTTATTTACCTTGTTACTGGAATTTGAGACTATAGAGTACCAGTCTAGAAACACGCATTCCATCATAGCAAGTGGCATGGGGATTTAAATCCTCTTGTCTTTCAAAAGATAGGCAATGCCTTTGGGACAGGAGCTTTGCTTTCCTTCCTTAATCACGTTCTTGGCGTCAGTAAGCATACGGGAATTGTTTTAGACTTGTTGCATAAGCTTTTCTCTGAGCTGGAGAGTTTACATAGAGTGGTGTAATAGAAATTTATTTAAAACAAAAAGTGACGTGGCTAGTTCTACTTATAGAGGGTGGTATAATTCATCTGCCTAGGGTAGAAAATCATTATATTCCATTTATTACTACAGAATGGTGGTGGTAAAAGAAAGTTCAAAATTTTTTGTTTCTTGGTTCTGATCAAGGGTGGAACCTGGAGTGTATGGTTCATAGTACACCTGATTCCAAGTCTGGAAAGGGAATGAGGGGCTAAGTTGCTTTAAGTAACATAAAGGGAATTTAACTTCCTGAGAGAAGGGAATATTGCCCCCTGCCCCCACCACCAATGTTAGGTGCATGTTGAGAGGGTGAAGGAGTGAGGTGGTGTGGTAATGTAAGACGACCCCTCTATCCCGTCATATCTTCAGAGAAGTCTGAGAGCACAGTAGT
>PVLA01012281.1:0-45896 GCA_004027455.1 Hydrochoerus hydrochaeris | reverse complement strand
ACATCTCCTAAATTTAAAGACCCAATCCAAAATGGGCATCTGAGATGAATACACACTTCTCAGATGAAGAAATACAAACAGTAAATAAATATATAAAAAATTTTCAACATCACTGGTCATTCAAGAGATGCAAATTGAAACAACACTGAGATTCCACCTCACCCTGGAAAGAATGGCTGTTATCAAGAACTCACTCTAAAACAAATGCTGGTGGAGCTGTGGGGAAAAAGGAACACTTTCTCACTGTTGATGGGAGTGTAGATTGGTGCAACCACTGTGGAAATCAGTATGGAGATTTTTCAAAAGTCTAGTATTGGTAGTCCCATTTGACCCAGCTACTCACCTTCTGAATATCTTCCCAGAAGAATTAAAAATATCATACCACAGTGACATATATGCATCCGTATTTATAGCAGCACAATTTGTAATAGCCAGATCTTAGAAACAACCTAAGTGCTCATCAACTGAGGAATGGATAAAAAAGATGTTGAATTTTTATACAATGAAGTAGTACTCAGCCATAAAAATGATAGACTTGTGACTTTTACAAGTAAATGGCTGCAACTAAAGAACATATTTATAAGTGAAATAAATCAAACTCATATTTGTAAACATCATATTGTCTCCCCAGCACAAGAAGCTGAAAGATATATATATATATATATATATATATATATATATATATATATTTCTTAGTGCATTGAAAAGAAAGGTTTGTGCTAATGTTGTTTGGACAATTAAATGCAGACATCTTACACTATGAGTAACTAACATAAAGACAAAAATACATAATATATTAACACTTACTACCCTCTAATTATTTTTGATTTTTTCCTTTAAATTAAAAAAGATAAGAAGAGGAAGAAGGATTGAAGAGAGGGAAAGGCAATGGAAGGAAAAATTATGAATTCACAATGTTTGCATACCACATCCTCTTTATAGTTTTACTCACAAAAAAGGAGTGTTACCTAGTCACTATACACTACTTCTTCCTTGGTGTGTGAGCCCAGAACATAGCCAACAAAAGCCTCACCTGGTTAGAATGGAAATTTTAATGAAATTTAAAAGGAGCTTAGGTATTTTGGGGTGCTGTTACACAGTTTCATAGACTAAGGACACACAATCAATATAAATTGTTTCTACCAGGTATGGAGCCTGGAAATCTGGGATTATAATGCCAGCAGGGTGAAGGCCTTCTTTCAGGTTTTAGACTGCTGATTAGTTGGATCCTGACTTGGTGGAAGAAGCATTCCTTAAATCTCTGACTTCATATAAAAGCTCTAACCTCATTGAAGCATTCATGAGGACTTCTGCCCTCGTAGCCTAACCACTTGCCAAAGACCGCATCTCCAAATGCCATCCCATTAAGACTAGAGTTTCTCCCATAAACAAGGATAAGTTTGAGTCAGTTGTAAGAAAATAGTGATGCATCTTGAGACCATAATCATAAGTGAAATAAATCAGGCACACAAGCTTAAATATTGTACGGTTTCTCTTAAATGAGAAACCCAAAGTATAAATAATTCAAAAAGCAAAATAAAGGATGGAGAATTGGAAACAGGGAGATAGATCCTTTGCAGATGGGAAAGAGATGGAGGGAGGATGCAGGAGGGGAAGTAAAAATAATTGAGACCTGTTATGTGCATGTATCAACCCCCCATGATGAATATATTCACTACATCCTGCAAACATGTACAATGGAAAGACTAGGGTTTCAGTAATAAGAACTGGAGGGCACACACTGAGCCTATTCTCAGGCATGGAACTCCAGTTTCTTGGAGGTGATACAATGAAGTTGTTGAGGATCAGATATTTTACACAGCACTTGTGTTGTGTTGGGCTCATCTGCCCTCTTCATTTCCTGCCCCTCCCTGTACCCTGGACTGTCCCAGATTTGTTCATTTCCCATTGGATGTGGACTGATACGTGACCTCCAGAATCACCCCACCCACACTACTCACCCCACATGTCACATGGACCTCACTCTAAATAATGACTTTAGGAAATATAGTCAGAGAATTCCTAAACTGCACCCTACATTTTTGCTAGAAGGACATTACTGTCTGTCATGTCACTTCAAAACAAACAACAAACAAACAAAACGAATGAAAGTACATGGGTTGGGCATTCCAGCCTAACTGAGGTTTAAAAATCCTCACTTTTCCAGCCTCTGGCTCTGTTGTCCCTGCTTACTGCTCTGCTTCTCTCCACAGGGACCACTCTGAGCCCAGTAACCATGGCAATGCAGAGGATGTGAGCAGATGGGAGCCCTCCTTCCAGAATTTAGACTTCCTCATGCTAGAGGGAGGTAGGGAAGATGGAGGGAAGCAGAAGAAAGAGATCTCACAGGGGAGACAGGGTCATGGGACATACCAAAAGCATGATTTTTGTCATCAAACCAAGCTCTTGGTGTTGATCTCAGTAATAATCTAGTGCTTCCTCACCTCCTTGCAGGCAGAGCCTTCTAGACAATGGCATTTCTAGCAAAAAGGGGAACACATCTCAATCTAACCCAACACTCTTCTCCAATATGCAAATGACCTTCTCCTCTGTCCTTCAGCCTCTGCACTACCTATACAACATCCAGCTACCTTTCTCAACTACCTCTCAAGTCACAAAGATAGGGTGTCCCCTACTAAAGCCCAATTAGCTTCACCAAAGATTAAATACCCAAGTCTCGTGCTCATCCCCACCACTTGCTCTGTAACTTCAGACCACAAAACCCATCTCCATGATCTCCAGGTGCCAACTTCAAAACAAGTGTTATGTTTTTTTGATTTAACAAACTTCTTTTATCTCTGGACTGCTAACCTTGCTACACTAGCCCATCCTCTTTATAAATCATCCAGAGGTTCCTTATCCAAATCCCTCATATCCACTACTCCTATACACTTCTCATTTTCTAAATTAAAAAGGATCTTTCAAAGACCCCATTCTCCTTAAGCCAACCCAAGATTTCTACCACTCAAGATCATAATACTGCAGCACTTTTAGTACACATGTACACGTACACACACACACACACACACACAAATTCCTTCTTTCCAAGCAGTAGCTTACCTCTCAAAACAATTAGATGACATGATACAAATCTGACCTTCTGCCTTTGACCACTTGCCTCAGCAGCCCCACTAACACAGGAGGCCAAAGAGTTCACTTTAAAACAATCAATTACAGTCCACTCACCTCATCACCCCAATGACCTTATTTTACACAAGATACTTCCTGCCTTAATGACATCTTCTCACCTACAACAAATTAACTTAATTCTCACACAGGATCTACAGTCACCATCTCTGTCAATATCTCCCTTAACCCAGCCACCATACTTTCCACCTCTGATGAGACCCTTTTACACAATTATAGTGAGGTCATGCAGAAGACTCCCACTCTCTTCCCTCACATTATCAGTATTCCTCTCCCAACAGATTCTGATATACAGTTCATAGATGACAACACAGCCAACACTAACATTCAAAAGAGGACAAAATATGCTATAATCAGTGGTTCTAGGTAATAGAGGCAAGCTCACTGCCACCCAAAACATCTTCACCAAAACCAAAACTAATTGCCCCCTTGTGGACCCTCACACTAAGGACAAAATCATAAAAATCTATACTGACTCCAAATATAGTTCAACAAACTACTCTCATACTATGTAACAAAAACTGAGATCCAATTAATCTCAAGGGACCCCTAATCACTAATACACCTCTCATTCTTAAACTTCTAGAGACAGCACAACTTCCAAGACAGGTAAAAATCATTCACTATAAGGGACACCAAACATCATCAGAGCTATCTGTCAAGAGAGTACCTGTGTGAAAACACAGGCCAAATTAACTACACAACAGCCATATCACTCTCATCTTCCCCCCTTATTCCAAACACATTGACTTCACTTCAATATTCATCTACACAAGGACAGTTCATTCACAAACCCACAAGCTCTTCCTCCCATATCAACATCTTAGACCTCATCACTAATATACATAACTGCTTTCATATAGGAAGTCAAGCCCTGTATAAACAACTAAGTCTGCTCACTATTCATTCATCTCTAAAAAATATTATTCATCAAGCTACAACTGTCATTTTGTGCCAAAACCTCTCCTCAGAGACATTTATCTGCTTCTTTCCTAATCCACCACTTTGTGGACACACTCTAAATAAAGACTAATAGGGTTTATACATGCATCTCATCATACGACCTACACACCTCCACCTCACCCATTTATAGCCCAGTGTTTGTTATTCCCTTTACTTCCTTGTCATTTTTACTGCTGGTTCTCATCTTCACTGTCATACTTAAGACAATCTCTCTCTACAACACCAAAACTCTCCTATTGTTCACTAAAATTTTAGATTAAAATACTTTACATTGTCTAAGATAAAGCCCTCAATCTTACTCCCTCTTCCACTATTCCTGTTTGTTCTTCTAGGACACATAATTTTACTGACAACCTACTGCACAATTTTCAACCTCACTATTTCTCCCACATAAATCCCATCCTAAAAGCTTAAGTTCAAATCAAAATTCCCCAATATTATAAAACACAACAAATGACCTCAGATCATACCCAGCATCTCCCTACCTTTTCCTACAATGCCCAAATCTTCACCTCCACCATCTCCAAAACTGAAAAAAAAACCCTTATTATTATGTGGTAATTAATACATATGTCAGTCTTCACTTCCTTTACTGCCAGCTTTACCCTTCCACACAAATATGAGATATAACTATAACAACTAACTCAAACAAACAAACAAACACCACTTTAGACATAAGCATCCTTTTACCAATACTCAGACAAAACATAGAAATATGCTTTTATGATGGATGCCTCATATTTCACTCAATGCCCTTTAGAGTCCCACTTATAAGTACTCTTATTGATGCTCTCTCTCACCCCACATGCCTGGACTCCCCACACCACTGTTCTCCATTTCTTCTCTCCATAAACATTTGAGACTCTCTCCAGCAACATTATTATTGCTGATGAGGTTTTTTCCATTTGATCTTCTCTGACAGACAAGGTCACTATCTCCTCCCCTATGTGGACCTCTCACACTATTCATCACATTTTTACTTATAGATCCTGTCTTTTTAAACTTTTTCTCCAAGGTTTCCTCAATCCAGGATATGAATCTTAATGTCCAGAGAGCACCTTGTCCTGGTTAAGACCCCTGGCACCAGCTCCTATGTGGGCCACCCCATCATCCCAACAACTGCAATAGCTCCCACTACAGTGCCCCTCTCCAACAAGCAGACTAGGATGAACACTGCCCCTGTTCGCCCATAAATCAAAAAGATGGAAATGATAGGTTCTGTTTGCCTGGGGTTATCTATAAGAAGACATTTACCCAACTTGGTACTCGACACCTAGAAGCAAATTATCTCTCCAAGAGTAACTTCCACATTCTCCTTCTCATTCTAGAAACATAAAACTCCCACTCCCTTTTTGCATGGCAGAGTGTGCAGAGCCCTCTCAAATCCCAGGACTCCACAACCACCTGAGCACTCCACCTCCAGCCCCCAGTAAATCTTTGTTTCCTGTTTTGTGTAGGCAGATGCTCCTTGAAATCAGTGGTTAATATATCATTTGCTAACCTCTCAAACTCCTCCCCCAGCCAGATCTGATAAAGGTAGCTTCACATTTTGTTCTTACTGAGAGTTCATTTCTGCACCCATGTGCAGTTCTCCTGTGCCTGCATTAAAGGCCTTTCTACTCTATCTTTTATTATTATTATTTTTTTAGTTTTGCCTCAGATTGTTAAAAATACTCAATACTCAATCATAAGGATCTTAATACTTTTCATTTTGGGCTGCTTTAACAAACATGCACAGACAGCACACCTCCATATAATAGTGAAGAATTGCCTGGGCCAATCGTGCCCTCTTGGGTGATAGCACAGTCTCTGGAAGCTATCCACACCCCCGCTACAAACTCTAGGCTAGCACAGACCCATGAGGCAGCATACTGGGAAGGCCTGGTGAGCATGTGCAGAACCTGGGGAGATGTGCACACGCTCCTGACTGAGAACCTGTGCACGCACAGAGGCTGTTAGGCTCCTTGCTGAGAACCTGTGCATGTGCAGAGGTGGTTAGGCCCCTTGCTGAGAACCTGTGCATGCGCAGAGGCGGTTAGGCTCCTGGCTGAGAACCTGTGCATGCGCAGAGGCAGTTAGGCTCCTTGCTGAGAACCTGTGCACGCACAGAGGCGGTTAGGCTCCTTGCTGAGAACCTGTGCATACGCAGAGGCTATTAGGCTCCTTGCTGAGAATCTGTGCACGTGCAGAAGCATTAGGCTTCTTGCTCAGAACCTGTGGAGGTGCACATGTGCAGAGGCCAGTAGACCCTAGTGGTTGGATGAGATATACTGCTTGATTTCATTGAAAGGCAGTGAGAGGTCAAGGGTGCCTGAGGGTTCCTGGATGCTCTACAGACTTTGCAATGAGCTTACCCAGTGAGGACCAGAAACCATCATGGCCTGTGAACCAGAACAGGCCTGCACTAAAAAACATCTTTGGAGAGTCATTGCCCAAGCTCCCCAAGGCTGCCCACAAGGGCGACAAGGGCAGGGTGCTGTGTCACCTTCGGCAAGGCACCATCAATGGCAGAGACAACGAATGCAGTTAATGGAGCTGCAGGCCCTGGGGCTACAAGTGTGGCCAAGACGATGCAGGACAGTGGGGGTCCCAGTGTCAGGAGTGAGGAGTGGGTGAGGAGGGGGCAGGGGAGGTTCTCCCCACCCAGGGGGGCTAAGCTGGCCAGAGGTTCAATCCCCAGGTGGTGCTCATAAGCTGCAACATAAAAAGAAAACATTTTATGTTGTCTTTAAAGGACTTATACTTTCTGTTATAGATCACTTTATTGACTACTGAAAAGCTATTGAAGCACGGTAACATGTGTGTGTAGTGTTTTATTCTTAGTATCACGTTAAGTGAACTGCTGTACATATAAAAAAAAGGGAACTATGCCATGTTTCCTTTAACCTACAAATTTAGGGCTGAAACTCAATCTGATAAAAATCTAGTATCCATTTTTCTATCAGTACACCTGTGCATGTTTGTTCTTTACTAAGGAACCTCATAAGGAAACTGAAATGGGAAGGCAGCTCCATGTTCTTGACTAGAAAGTTCTGTTAGTCCCCAAATGTGAGCTTTCTGTGTAACAGCTTTATAGAAGCTGAATAAAAATGTCACATAACACTTGAGTTTCTATACCCTCTTTTGGTATTGGGTCACTAAGAAAATATAGTGGAGACCCGCCTTTGTAGGTATCAAAGTAAGTCATTTTCACCAATTAATTGTTTTCTATCAGCTCAAAAGATAGATAAATGAATGTAACTTAATAGAAAATGCAGAAACATTCAAATATCTGTCAGATTTTAGAAGTTGATCCTGACCTATATTTTAGTTGAAAAACTGGAATGACCCATGAATGACATGCCTGTAAACTCTTTTAAAAAAACCTAGATTTTTATATCAAAGAAAATTCTGATGGCATATAGATTAAAAATCTTATGTGATACAAAATGAGAAAAATAGCAAAAGCAAACACACTGTGTATTTGTGCCTTCCTAAGAATGACACCAACAATGAGCATTCTTTTTTTGAGTTGGAGGTTGCTTCTAGGACCTAGTGCATGTTAAATTCAGCCATCTCTGTCCCCTCCTTCATTCTGCAGTTTGACTATCAAAAGAAAAATTCTCCTTTATATTAGAAAATCATTAACAGAATGATAGACAACATTCTTGCAAGACATTTACAACAAGGGCCTGAGATATTGTTCAGTGTCACAGTGCCTGCCTGAAAAGTGTGAGGTCCTGAGTATCTCTTATTATTTTTTTATTTTTGCCTCAGATTGTCAAAAATACTCAATACTCAATCATAAGGATCTTAATACTTTTCATGTTGGGCTGCTTTAACAAACATGCACAGACAGCACACCTCCATATAATAGTGAAGAATTGCCTGGGCCAATCGTGCCCTCTTGGGTGATAGCACAGTCTCTGGAAGCTATCCACACCCCCACTACAAACCCTAGGCTAGCACAGACCCATGAGCCAGCATACTGGGAAGGCCTGGTGAGCATGTGCAGAACCTGGGGAGATGTGCACATGCAGAGGCGGTTAGGCTCCTTGCTGAGAACCTGTGCATGATTAGATTCCCAGTGCCAGAAAATAAGGTAAAATAAAAGAGAGATAGATACATTATAAATATACATCATACACCAGAAGAAACATACATCATACATATATCAGAGGAAATATGCATCCTACAGGATAATATTTTAAAACCATCAAAAAATATTGAAAATTTATTTTAAAGCTAGATAGCACACACTGGTAACCTCAAATCCTAGCCTGTACCACTGCGCTATATAAGACTCTAAATTAGATGTTTGGCAGGTTAACAAGTGACCTGGAAGCATAAAAAGAAAAATGTAGTGTTTCTTTTAAGAATTTAATTTTACAAAGGAATGAAATGTTTTCCAGCTACAAAGTTTGTGCGGATGAAGAGCAGTTTATCCTGCTGCTTAAAATTGGAGATGGCTTATGACTTTTTCAAAAAGGAAATCTGAGATAAGTACTGTATCACAGTTTAGGATAGCATGTCTCCAACCCATCCGTTTCATTGTAGAATACCTTTAGGACCTACAGACACATTTTATTTGCTTTTCTTCAGCATTGCTTAAAATAGTGATGGATCCACAGAAGAGATTGTATCAATTGCAGTACATTCATAGGATGGAATGATATATAATCATTGAACTTGGCATAGCATCAGAGTATTTTTACCAGGGAAAGATGCACTTTGATATATCCATTGAGAAAAGAGGCAGTTTAATTTTTCATACAAACAAATAGGCTGCAGTCTTGTGTTTCCCAGAAAATGTTTACAAATTGTGGCAAAATTTGTTATTTTCGGGAATTTGAATAAGTAAAATATTCTGTTTTTTTTATTATCTAGAAGTTCATTCTATGTGTAATATTTATGAGTGTCTTATTAATTTTTTCATCCTAACATAGTTTCATTGGCACCAGAAACAATGCTGAGTAGTCTATATTTTGACAGTTTTTGTGCCTTGCATTTTGGATTATCTTATGATTAGTATTGGCAATTGTTCTGTGTGCCCTTCTTTCCTTTCTCTTTATCCATGGTTTACACAATAAATAAAAATAAAGCTCTTGTTAAAGTTGACAATGAATAAAATAATCCTTGAGAAATCCAGGAATATTAGTTAAGCAGAGATAATTTTCATCTTTTCTGTGTGTGTGTATTGGTATTTCTGACAACTTTTAGCTTCTTCAGAAATAAAGAAATAAAGCAATTATCAATACTTATAGATTTTATTATGAATCATGTACTTAACGTGCTCTCAGTGTATTCCTGTTAACTGTTGCTGCTGTTAATTGTCTGGCAATTTTGCCCAAATTGTGAAAGCAAAAAAGGCTTTACATTAGAGGCTTCCTATTGGAGGCACAGCCTTTTCAGACATAGCTCAAAGCAGTGGTGTTTCAGAGAGAGCACACAGTAATTTGTTATGGGAAAGGAAGATAATATCAGAACTTTTACTTATGAGTTACACACACCCTGTATCTTTTTAGATGATGCTTTATAATGCACACAGTATTTAAGTGTATCATTCATTGTATGTAACTTTTAAAAATTGAAATATAGCTCACAGATGAAAAAATTTACCCTTTAAAGTGTGTACTTTGGCAGCTCTCAGTATGCTCCCAAAGTGAGCAATCATCGTGGCCCTCTAACAATGGAAAAGGGTCATGGCCCATGAAGAAAACCCATTGTCCTCAACACTGGGCCTGGACTCATCTCTGCAGTCCCTGGCCACCACTAGTCCACATTGTTTCTGTAGATTTGCCTGTTCCCATAGCTCACCTAGGAAGAATCACAAATGCCTAGGAGCCCAACCTAACCACATGTGTGACTTGGGAGCACATCTGTAGAATCCTGCCTGGAGCACAGAGCACCACTGAGTGGATGAGCCTGGCATGGTCTTGGCCTCTCCAGCTTCCTCTGCTGGGGCACTGACCTGGGCTAATGCAATCCCAATAGTATCTTGCCCAGCCCAAAGTGGACATGAACTAAATATAAAACACATGCTTTGCCACATAGGCTTTGCCTCTGTCCCTATAAAGAGACGCCCTCCAGGGTAGGATAGGTTAGCCTGGCTCACAGAGGCGACAGGCACTCTGACTCCTTCCTGGTGTGTGGGCAGCTTCCCAGGGGGCCGGATCCTCTAAGCACCTCTCAGGGGACCAAAGTTTCCTTTCCCATTGATAGGGATTTCCAGAAAGGCCATGGCTCTGTGTCTCCTGGACTTCTGTTACCCAGGAGACAGGAGTGGGGGAGAGGAAGGATCCTGGGGAGTCCAGCACTCCCTAGGAAAATCACCCAAAGCAGAGTGGATTTGCCAGGAGACTGCATGACCTAGTGACACCTGCAGAAGTGGTGTGGAGCAGGGATCCCCTGGCCCCTGAGCTGGCAGTGTGTCCAGTGGCTCTGTGCTGTGCTCTTCCTGCTGGGAGTCAATTCAGACTCCTCTCTGCCAGTGACTCCCTCAGTCCTCTCTCTGGAGCTCAGAAGGCCTCCTGGAACTTTATTTCTTCCTCCCTCCTGCAGGACCTGAAGAATCTATGAAAAGCAGCCATTTCCTTCCCAAAACATTCTGGCATGAATACTGTTAGGATAGCTTTAACTTAGATGCTATATGTGTTGGGTCATTTGACTAAACTTAGGGATCCTGATGACTCAAGTTTTGTCTTGTTTTGGGTTGGTTTGGTTTGGTTTTTGAAACAAAATCCTGCTACACAGTTTAGGTGGGCTTTGAACTCCCTGTGTAGCCCAGACTAGCCTGATTTTTTAACAAGAAAATAAACTTTTGTAGTAAAATAATAAGGAAATAAAAGTCAATACCCTGTGTGTTGCTATCTTCAAGGAACTTCCTCAGAGTACAAAACATAAACCTAAAAGATACATACAAAAAAGAAAAAAATGTAAATGTTTCTTTTCAGTGATTGAAAATGAGCTAGTAATATAAGTGAAAAAAACTACCATATAAAAATAATTGGAAAAGCAAAGTATGTACTTTGGGGAAGTATGCTCACATAAGAGAAACCATGCACTATTTGAACTTGCATGTTAGACTTATTTCACAGAATTTTATATCCTTCAGTTGCAATGATTTATCTATGAATTGTGAAAGGTTATCTTTCTTTATCACAGTGCAGTATTCTATTATGTATAGATACCATTTTCCTTATACATTCTTCTGTTGATGGACACCCATAGTGATCATACTAGTTTATGTTCCCACCATCAGTGTAGAAAAATCCCTCCCTCATTCTCATCACCATTTATCATTAGATTTTCTGATGGTAACCATTATTTCTAAGGTAAAATGGTATCTTGGTGTAGTTTTAGTTTGCATTTCCCTGATTTCCAGAAGCAATAATGACTTTTTCCATGTTTTTATTGGACATTTTCACTTCTAAGAGGTATCATTTCATTTCAGTTTCCAACTGTTTGAGTAAGTTTTCTTTGGTAGGTCTATACTCTTGATGCTTGTCCACTGACTGTGGAGTGGCTGATAATTTTTGCTTTTGCATTCTGAAGGTTGTCTCTTCATTCTGTGAGTTGTTTCCTTTGCAATACAGAAGATTTTTAATTTCATGAGACCTCATTTGTTGGTTCTACATATTGTTTCTTGTGCCATTAGGGTTTTCTTCAGAAAGCCCTTGCCTATGCCTGTGTCTTCAAGTATTGCCTATTTTCTCTTCCAGAAGATTGTTTCTGTTTTAACATTTAGTTCTGTGACCCACTTTGTTTATGGTTTAGAGTTATGGTTTAGTACATGGTGAGGTAGGTATATGGATCTAAACTCAATCTTTTGCATGTAGGTGTCCAGTTTTCCCAACACCATGTATGAAAGAATATCTTCACTCTGGGGTGTGTTTTCGATTTCTTTGTCAATGACCACATAGTGCTCTGTTTGCTTTGAGTTGTTTCTCTTTCTTCTGCTCTGTTCAACTGATGCACATGCCTGTTTCTATGCCACTACCATGTGGGTTTAATCACTATAAGTTTATAGTATAGCCTGAAGCCTGGGATTATGATGCCACCTGCTTTGCTTTTGTTACTCAGGATTGCTTTTGGTATTCTGAGTCTCTTTTAATTCCACAAAATTTTAGGATTGTTTCTTTAGCTCTGTAAGAATTGACTTTGGTATATTACTTGGGGTTGCATTTATTCTGTTTATCAGTATTGAAAGTGAGGCCATTTTAAAATTATTGGTTCTGCCTATGCAGAAATGAGGAATATCTTTTCATTTTCTGGTGTTTTCAATTTCCTTTTATTGAGTAGTGTAATTTTCACTGTAGAACCCTTTACTTTCCTAGGTTAATATACATGTATTTAAGTTTTTTGATGTTATCATGAATGGTAATATTTTCCTAATTGATTTTTCTGTGAGTTCTTCATTAGTGTATAACAATGCTATTGATTTTCCTGTGTGTGTCTGTGTGTGTGCTTTGTATCCTGGTTGCCTAGTAACCTTGATTAACAGTCCTAGAATTCTGTGATGGAGGGTTTTAGGGTCTTATAAGTAAAGAATAATGTCATTTGCAAATAAAGGTATTGTGACTCTATTGTTTCCTGTATGTATCTCTTTTATTTCTTACTCCTATCTGGTTTTACTGGCTATTACTTGAATGACTACATTGAAAAGGAATGGTGATAAAAAACTTCCTTGTCTTGTTCATGATTTTAGAGAAAAGGCTTTTTATTGTTTCCCCATTACATGTGATGTTAACATGCAATATTTATGAGATACAATGAAACTAGTTCAATATGGACAGTATAGATCAGTGAATATTCCCATTTAAAAATGAGAATGGTCTCTCATTTTTAGGATGGTCATATGACTTTTATCACTTTTAGATAAAGACCTTCTATACCTATTTTCTTCAGGGTTTTAATCAAGAATGAGTGTTGCATCTTAACACAGCCTTTTTCTGAACCTATTTAGATGATCATGTGGTTTTTGGTCTTGCTTACATGTAGATGATAAATTAGAATTATCAATTTGTGTTTATTGCCCCATTTGTATCCAGGGGCTGAAACCTGTTTGGTAGAGGGCATGATCTTTTTGATGATTTGTTGCATTTGGTTTACCAGTATCTTTTTTTTAATTTAATTTTTAAAATTTTTAAGTTAGTAAAATACCACAGAACAAAATGAAAAAAAGCCAATTGAATCAGTGTAGTGAAATTTGGTTTACCAGTATCTTATTAAGGATTTTTGCATCTGTGTTCATTAAGCAAATTGTCCTCTAATTTTCTTTTATGGTTGTATGTTTCTCTGGTTTTGTGATGAGGATAATGATAGCTTCCAAGAATGATTTTTGAAGTCCTACTTTTATTTTCTATATTCTATGTAGAATTTCATTGTGAACCCATCAGGTTCTGGGCTTTTCTCAGCTGTTTGTTTTGTTTTGTTTTTTGTTCTTCAGTTTCCTTGCCTGATGCTGGAAGATTCAGGATTTTTATATCTTTTTGGTTCTCTTTTGGTAATCCATATATATGTTGGAATTTCTCCATGTTTTCTGAGTTCTGCAAATGTTTAGCATATACTTTCATGAAATAGTTGCTAATAATTTCTTGAATTTTGGCAATCTCTATTGTGATGCCACATTTTTCATTTCTAATTGCATTAATCTGTCTCTTGTTTTTTGGTAAAATGGCTTAGGTTTGATTTACATTATTTTTTCAAAAGCTCTTCAATTCAGTGGTTCTTTTTGTTTCTCTAGTTTTCATTTCATTGATTTCTGTACTGAGCTTGATAGTGTTCTTCTTTATATCAACTGTGTGTTTGGATTGTTTTTATTTTTCTATGAACTTGAGATGCATCATTATGTTGTTTGAGCTCATTCTATTTTTTAAAATAAGAATATTCACTGCCCAATACTTCCCATATTGAACTAGGTTCATTGTATCTCTAAATATTAGTGTGTAGCACTTGCATTGTCTAATTCTAGCAGCTGTCTTATTTCTTCCTTAATTTTCTGTGTGACTCAGTGATGGTGTTTAATTTCCATCTGTTTGCATAATTTCTGTAGTTTCTTTTGCTGTTGATATCTAGTTTCATTGCACTGTGATCTGATAGTATGCATAGTAAAATTTCTATTCTTCTGCAGAAGAAGAATACTTACTTAGTTGTGCTTTATTAGCAAGAATGTGGTCTGTCTCCAAGAAAGTACCAAGTGAGACTAAAAGAATGTATGTTCTGTTGTCTTTTGGAACACTGTACACAGTACATGTCCAAGTGACAAACATTCAATTTGCAAAGTTTCAGAGATGCAGATGGACCTCACATTACAAACATTTGCAGATGCAAAGAAATCAGAAAGGTTGCTTGTGTGTCTGCTAGACATTGTCACAATTGGGGTGCTCTGTGCTTCCAGTATAGTGCAATAGTGTATAGCAGTTCAATACTCCATCAGAACCAAGGATGTCTGGAAGCAAGATGAAAAGCAGCAGTGATATAGATGGGGCTGCTAAGAAGTGCAAAGGAATAACCATGGGAAAAAAGTGAAAATAATTGATTGCATTGCATCTTAGTTATTTTTCTCTAATTGCTGACACAAAATACCCAACACTGAAAATTAAGGAAGGAAAGCTGTACTTAGTTCACAGTTTGTGGAGGTTTCTTTCCATAATCAGGTGGTTCTAAGGCAGGGTGGCATGGCACCAGGGCAACATATGAAGGCAGCAGCCAGAAAAGCAGCCAGAGCAGAAAGCAGGAAGAGCAAGCCTTTTTTCCTCCTTTATATTGTACACATCACACTGCCCTAGGCCAGAGCAGGTGTAGCACTCGCAAATGTCTGTGGCCTCCTCCTGTACAGCATGAGAATATTTACAAAGTAAGGATCCTGGCTCCCTGCTGAGTCTCAGTAAAACTTGTAAACTTCTCAAGTGGACACAATGTATCAATCACAACAGAGTGAATCAAAAAGGTAGTAGATAGGACTGGTCTTAATAACATGAATGGTTCAACCATTGCCAGTTCTGAAGAAAAAAGACTAATATATTGAAATGTGTGTTCTGCTGTGCCAATGAAGCCATTTTGCTGGAGTTACAGAGAAATCTGACTTACAAACATCCTCCCAGAATAGAACTCATTCATAAGTCAGGGAAATTACTGCATATGTATGAAGCCCATTTGTTCAAAGTTTAGTTCAATTTTGACATATCTTTCTTAATGTAGTTTTGTTTAGTTGAAGAATTTGTGATAATGGCATAAAGAGATCCCCTACTAAAATTGTATTGATGTTTATTTACATTTTTTCATTAATTTTTTCAGTGAAGTTGAGTCACTGTGGCTTGGTATGTCTATAAATGTTATCTTTTTTCTACTGAATAAACATATTAATCAATGTAACATTTGTTTTGCATGTTTGTTTCTTTTTGTGTGTATGTCTCCTTTGAATAGCTTTGCCTTGAAAATAGGATTACCCCTCCTGCTTATTTTGGGTTCTCTTTGCATTGAATGTGATTTTGCACACTTTGATTTTTAATGCATGAAATTCTTGTTGAATAAACTTATTTGTTTGTTTATTTGTTTGTTAGTTGCTGCAGGGTGTCACTATGTATCACAGGCTGTCCTTGAACTCATTTATGTAGCCCAAGAAGGCTTTAACCTCACAGTGATCTTCCTGCCTCAGCGTGGCATTACAGGCATGTGTATTTCTTGCATAGAGGATACTTTTGAATTTTGTTTCTTTGTCCATTCTACTAATCCGTACCTTTTGATTGATGAGTGCATTTATATGACAGTGATGACTGATAGTTATTGACTTATTCCCATCATTGTAGTAATTTTCTGTTGGCTTTTTTTCCTTCTACTTGTTATCCTACATGATGTATTTGTTTAAATGCATCTTTGACATTTTTAGCTTCATTTTGTCCTAAGATATCCTTGACAATTTTTTGGAATATTGGTTCAGTGATCATAAATTTCTTTAGGTTTTCTTTATTATGGAAGTATCTTATTCAACAATTTTGAGAAATAATTTTAGTTAACATTGGAATTTTTTTTTCCTTAAGAGTTTGAAACACTGACTTCCATGCTGTTTTTGATTTTAAGTTTTGTGTTGAGAGATCCATTATACTTCTGATGGCTTTTCCTTACTAGGCAATTCATTGCTTTTCTTCAGTAGCCTTTAGATTTGTTCCTGTGTAATATGTCTGGTTTTTAAAGTATGTGGCAAAGAATAGTTTTTTCTGATGAAGTCTATTGTGATCATACTTCACCTGCTTGTATGATTTCTGCTGTTAATTGCCTCAACAGGTTTTTTTGTCCATTCTACTGTCTTCTGATTTTCCACTAATTTCCAGTCCTCTTGCATTAGTCCTCTGTGAATTCTCTAGGAGATGTCAGATCCATTTTTCTTGTCCTTTTGTTGTTTCTAACCTACTTCTCAGTAAGTGATCATTGACCACAACCTGTCTTCTAGGTCTGCACTGTTCACACTAACCATTTTTTTAATTTCTATTGTTTGAATTCCTATTGTTCTGTAGTTCTAAAAGCTATTTATCAGTATCTTCTCTGAACTTGATGTTCATGTTTCAGGAGGGTCATTATTTAATTAGTCATATCTTCTTAAAGTTTTCCCATTGCCTTGTGGAAGTGTCTAATCTGTATGGATACCTTTCAGAGATGTCTGTTGTGTGGCTTATGATTTCCTCCCTAGGGCCCTCCAAACTGGTTTGGGGTGTTGGGAGATTGCAAAGGCATTTTGTTACCTTATCTTTTCATGTTTCATTTTCTTTTGTTTTTTGCAATTGAGTTTAAAAATTCTTTGGCCTAGTGTTCTGTTTTTTTTTGGGGGGGTTGGTTGTTTTTTGTTTTGTTTTGTTTTTTTTGAAAAACAAGGCTGAGAACAGCACTCTGCATGTTGCGTGACAAAACTGACCCTTTGCAAGACATGGTAATAATGCCCATGTGTGGGTCTGCTATGGCAGAGGTATGAAATCCCATGCATACAGGTTTCATAACTGCAAAAGAAAAAGAGAAAGAAAAACTCCAAATAAATGCTGCATATACATGATGTCCCTTTTGCATTGCACCGAGGAAGGGGGGTGTCCTGGCAGCAACCGAGCCCCCCTCAGTAAACCGAGGGCAGAACCCTGCAGATGATTCCATCACCCGAATGTCAGGGTTCAGCAGTCTCTGGTCACTGCCTGTTGCTGCCAGCAGTTGACAATTCCTAGGTCGCCTGTACCTGCACCAGCCATCTCCACCCCTCAGCTCACACTGCCACAGTGGCTGACTGGACTTGGACAAAGAGCTCCTGTGCATCCTCAGGGGAAGTAACACCAAGATTTCAGAGTGGGGGAGCCTCTAGGCTACTGGGAAGTAATTTTTCAAGCTTGGGCATAAAAACTTTATATAATTTGCATAAACAGTTGAGAGTAAATGAGATTATTTGGAATAAATGCAAGTAACTCCTCTGACAGTGGCAGATGCCACTGCTACTGAGGATGATACTGGGGTCAGAAGATAAGAGCCGTGGTTTCTGTACAAGATGCTGGAAGGCACAGGACAAGCCTCAAGTTCACCTCTCCGTCTGCGTTGTGTTTCCTTGTGATTCCCTTGTTCAACCAAGCACCAGAGGGGATTCTAAGCACTCAAACACAGAGGGTTTGAACTGCTCTAGAAAGCTGTAAAAATCTCAGTTAACTGGGGAGTAAAAGGAGAGGGGAAATTTTTTGACAAAGTGCAGTTCTAAATATACGTTTAAATGAACAAACAAAAAAGTAATAGTAATGCTGTGTTTTTTTTCCAACGCTGCAGCCTCAGCCTGAAATGAGGAGTGACATTGCAGACTGAGAAGCGGCTTGTTCACAGGGGTGGAGGCAATTCCGGCCATGTGCATGCACCCGTGCAGGGCGTCACCTCGCTCGTCTGGAGGCCACGTCCCTCAGGCTCCTAGTGGCTCTGGCGTCCTGGGCCTGTGGGGCGGGCAGGCAGATGGCAGCAGCAGTAAGGCGGGCAGTGTTGGGCTCATCTCAAATGCGGCACTCTCCCTGCTCTTTCTGCAGCGGCAGGAAGATCCAGGTTCTTGTCACTGAAAAAACAGACTCTAAAGAAAAACCCTCGCTGTCCTCTCGCAGCCACGGGCACAGATGAGCGGTGATGCCTTGGGGCGGGTGGAGGGGCAGCACCCCTGCAGCGGGTCTCCAGATGGCACTCCATGTGGAGGTTGGAGAGTTAGTCATAAAAAACGTGTTGGTTTTCTGAATATCAAGTCGAGTTGTGCCTTGGATCCACCACAGCTGGCTCAAACCAACAGCCCAAGACAAATGGACCAGCCAACAGCATTCAGACCAACAAAACTTGCCGACTGTGTGGGAGAGTGACCATCACCAACAATGACAGCCCTGCTCTAGTCAAACCGGAAGCTAACTAGTGTACCCACAGCAGAAATTTGAGGATTGACCACCTTGCTCTGGTCACTCCATAGGCTGACCAATTGATGCACAGAAATGCTTGAGGATAGTCATGCAGTTACAACAACCACAGAAGTCTCATTCCCTTTTTGTTATAGTTCTCTGTAAGCCCAATGGGGAAACAAGCCCACCACTACCAAAGTAAATGACAAGTATAGTGATGCTGTGTATTAAAACTCATTGATAGAAACCATCCATGGGGGAAATAAAACAGTAACTTGTGTCCCTGTATGTCAAATTAATAAACTCTTTTTCCCATAACATCCTGTTGCATCTGAGCAGGACCACCAAGATATAAAACTGTCACATCTTGACAAACTGCCTTTGTTCTTCTGCCTGTCTACAAGTTCCATGAAAAGGCCTACATTTCTCTTGACCAAATGTGTAAAACATGGGTCCTGTCCTCTGTCCTTTCCTCAGGCACTTTGAGCAGTGGAGCCAGTGTACACTGAAAATAAAGTCCTCTTGTTCTCCCCAGTGGTCTCTCCTCTATCTTAAATCCTGCAACAGTACTTTTATGACAAACTTGTGATCATATTTTCAAAATCATTTGGTGAATCTTCTCTCTTCATTTCACTCCTCACCTCAAATTTCAGTGGCCACAAGCTATATGTGGCTCTTTGGGGGTACATCAGGACCTATGGTCCTTCTGATCAAATTTTCATTTTATTTGCCTGCACACTGTTTAGATGGTAAAGACAAGACCATGTTCACCTCTTTGCTTCTAAAAGTAGCTGAATACATCAGATCATAGTGGGGGGAGTCTCTACACAGGTAGCTAAAAAATTCCCATCATTGTTGGGGTTTCCATTTGCCTGCATTGGGGATGAGGGTTTGGGAGAACTGCTCACCATCTCATTGTCCAGGACTCCACTGGTAGCTGAGATTTACTCAGGACATTGTACAAATGTCTATTCCTGCCTTAAATCCTCAGAACAAGAGAGACTCTGGTCACCTCCTGGTCTTACAAGGCTTCGCACACAGTTGAAATGCTCAAGGCCTTGTTGCTATGCTGTACTATGAAGTCATAGAATATACCTAGTGATAGAATTTCCTGTAATAAATGATGCAAAATTTTTTTTAAATTATATTTTTAAAAGGTTTTACCTATATCATACCAGCTGTTTACTTTTGAGTCTGTAGATTCCTTTCTGAAGTATACTAAAAGTATTTTCTCATGCCCCATATCTGATTCTTGGGTTTGTATACATTCTTGCTCTGCTATTGAGCTAGAAACTCAGGCATGTTTTCCTTTTAGTTACCTATTTTTTAAGAGACATGGTCTTGCTTTCTTGAGCAGGCTGGGATCAAACTTATCATCCTGCCTCAGTCTCCAGAGTAACTGGGATTCTAAGGTATGATACTAGGTCTGGCATGGAGCTAGGTGTTTAGATAGTGTTGCTATGGTAAATCCTAGCAAAAACTAGAAAATGTGTTATGAATCAGGGCTCCTCTTTCTGGTTTCTGATAACACTGCCTAGAGCACATTTGTCATTACAAGGCTTAATGTTTCCACAGCAGCCAGGTGGAAAGGTTATAAATTATAGTAACTGCACTGTATGACTAAGTGCTGGGACAACCTTTGCCCTGATTGTGGAGTCACTGTGTAGTGCTGGGCTGGCACTAAGCTGACAGCTGCAAAGCCCTCTGTTGATTCAGGTTTGCCTTGGACAAACAGCATGGCTGGAAGATTTTGAACTTTGTTCTTCAGAATTCATGTCTGCCTTCCCCATTGCAATATTACATACCTGGGTCAAACTGAGGTCTGTGAGCCCTGGACGTCTTGTCTGAAGCAGTGGTTCCCAAGCTTGTTCACCCCTGATGCTCTGCAGCATTCTGAAAATGAGGATGAGCTTCAATTCTGGCCACAGAAGATGCACCATCTAGTGGAATATAAGATAAGGAACAATTGCATTGGAGGTATGAGGGGAATCTTAAGAAACAGCACTAAGTTCAGTGAACTGTATCACTTTAAGTTTTGCTGTGAGTATGAGAACCACCTTTATTTGAGATGAGGGCCAGACATGCTTCATAGGTGCTTAGGATATTTTGCAAGAGTCAGCCTTGATGAGCAGTGCTGGAATTCCTACAGAAACACCCTTGAGTGTGATGGGTGTGTAGATCCGTAGCAGAGGAGTTGCCTCACGTTCCCAGGATCCTGGTTTCAATCCTCAGTATCAAAATCAAAACAATACACAGCACAACACAACACCTCTTAGAAGAATGACAGAATTATGGTTTCTTGATGTTTAATTTTTGAAATTCTAAGTTCAGGGAAGAGTCATTTCTGGTTTTTATTTTCTAATACTAAGAGCAGTAATGAACTGTGTTTGGTTTACTGCTGTTGTTGTTGTTGTTTTGGGTTGCAGAGATGGAACTCATGACCTTGACCTTGGCAGTCAGGTGCTTATGCTGCTGAGCTAAATCCCACCCCCATGAACTGTGTTCAAACAGAGGATTAGTGAATTGTGTTGAAACCTTCTGTGGAAGGACATGTCTACAATCCATCTTCTGGGAGGCTGAGGAAGTTAAGATCAAAACTTGATCCCATCCTGCATGATTTAGTAACTTAGCACTATCTTCTCTCAAAATAATATTATAAAACAGAGATACAAAATTAGTCAATGAGAAGACCCTGGGGTTATTCCTCATTACTCAAAAAACAAACCAAACCAAAGATAGAAGCATTATCTCCCCATGGTAACAATAAGTAAGATGATGTCATTCTGTATAAAACTATTTGTTAGGTGGCCAAAAAAAGACTTGGGATAATTAATAGAAATATATCCCCCCATTTATCAACTAGAAGGTTTTTAAGAGAGTCACAGTTGACAGCAACTAAGGCCCAAAAAGCAACAAAATGCTTGTATCATGGGTTGATTATGCTGACCTGAGGCCAGAGATCTGAGCATCTCTTGGCAGGATAAATGTATGCAGTATAGCAAATATGGGGGAATTCCATGTATCTTATCTTTGAAGGCAAATATTGTTTTCACAGTTTTGCCTTGTTCTTATCAATTATCTTGCTCTATTCAATATTCTGTTTTGATCAGTCTTATAATGTTCTGTTTCTAGTTTCACTTCACTTTACCTGATTGAACAGACTACTATGAAGATAACAAAACACTCCATGGAACCTATTACTGTTATCACAGCATCCTGCCCCGAAGTTCTTTGCCAATATCACTGCAGTCTTTTCATTGGCTTTGTTCTGTCTTGTTTTGTTGTATTTTACTACCTTCAAAATAAGATAAAAAATAAAAAAGAACCATATATTTTGAACATTGTAAGTGCCTTCTGAAGCCCATTATTCTTAGTGGCGTCCAGCTTCTCTTTGGCAAATCTCAAGTGTATTCACAGGACTGACATAGTGCATTTATAGAAACTAGAGATAATTTTAATAATTACAAATACTTTTCCTTTTAGAAAATCAAAACCACAATGAACCTTATGATGACCTAATGCACATTTTACAATATACCCACTCATGAGGTGTGGGAATAGGCTATGAAGCTAACACAATTTTCCATCCATATAAATAGTAGCCAGAGGATAATGGAGAAGATCCCATTTACGGTGGCCATAAGATACTTAGGAATAAACTTGGGATGACTGCAAAGCCTGTATTGGAAAAATACTAAGACTCCCAAAGGTTGAAAAGTAGATGCAAGTCAAGCTCTTAGAGGACTCAACATTGTGAAGATGTCTCTTTTCCCTCAATTAATTTATACATCTCATACATGCCCAGGAACTGCCCAAGGAAGTTGTTGATGTGATCGCTTCTTTACATCCTGGGTATCAGAGCATTCTCATGGAGCTCCAGTGGCACAGTCAGTTAAGGCATGGTACTTATACAGAAGGTTCTCAGATATATTATTCTCAAATATTTTCTCTTGTCTGAGAGCTGACTTTTCCTGTCCTTGATGGTGAATGCTGATATGTAAGTGTTAAAAGACATTATTTTTGTAGTGCAAGTAATTCATCCCATGCCAAGGAAGCAGTCTCCCACTGAGCTACATTTCTAGGTACAACAGTTTTTAATTTTTTGTATTTCTTCTATTTTATGTATTTTTTTCTTTCATTACATGTACTGTATATTTCTTCTGTATTGCTCTTTGTTTCTCTTTATTCTTTCATTACATATACCCTAAAAATTGCAAATATTAAGATTGTGAAGAGTTACTTTTACATCTCTTTCCAAGAGTTTCACAGCTTTAGGTCCTACATGTGGATATTTGTTGCATTTTGTGTTAAATTTTGTATATGGTAAGAGCAAGGATTCCAATTCTTTCTTTCACATGTAGGTATCCTGTTATAATAACACCCTTCCTTGTCCTTTGGATGGGTCCTCATGAAGCATGACAGAAAAAGGAAAGATACTATTCTGTATAGAAATGGGACTAGTAAACTCAGTATTTTTGTCTCTCCTATTACCTGAAAACTGTGTAAACATAGATATGAAATCACTTAAGGATTTTCCATATTGCAAGTTTTATCAAAGTTAAATGATCAGAATCTATCTCCTTCCCTTAAAAGTCATCAAGAAAACAACATAAGTGTAAAATATTTTTCCCATTTAGGGGTAGTACATTCCATCAAGACTCTCAATTTTCTAGTCAAATGGTGTTATAAGGTGTCCTAACACAAAGTCAAGATTTCTCAACAAAAGGTGACTTATCTGCTACATGTTTTAACTCTAATACCAAAACAGTTGTCCTCCAGGAAAACAGGCAATTTGTTAACTTGATCCACCCAGAGTCCAAACAGCAACTGGGGGCTTTTCTGTAGCAATATCAGGCTTCTACCACTAATAAGAACCCATTAATGCCACTGGCCCTGCAGAGATTGAGACGGTGACCATTTGACCTCACATTGACAAATGGCTAATATTGCCCCTTGTGACCCAGGAAATCACAGTTTCTGGTGTGAGTGGATAGGTTAGCAGTGTACTGTGCAAGAAAACCATACATTGTTATTCTTTATTTCTGACAGTGTTTCAGTCATGATCTGTGGTGGCACATACTTGTAATCTCAGCCCTCAATATGCTGAGGCAGGAGGGCCTTGAGAACAAGGCCAGACTGGACTACACAGCAAAACTTTTGTCTAAAACAAATGAAAAAAAAATAGAAAACAGTATTTTCTTTTTAGGTATAGAGTGAATTTCTATGGGGTGCTGGATGTAATCTATAAGCAATTATAATTTGAGGCAAGCAATATCACATTCTCAAATTTCCCTTTTGTCTCCCACCTATCTAGTGAGATCAGTAATAAAACGTGACTCAGAAAAACAGAGTTGCAGAAGTTCAGGTGAATTTGAATACATCCTGGAAGGGCTAGTCTACTACTGCTTTCAACTCCCCACTTCTCTGCAGCTTTTCCCAATCCCAACCCAAAGATGGGACCCCTGTCTCCAGTCCCTGGAGCCACAGACCTGTCAGAGTCCCTGTCTGGGATTTCAGTTTCTCAGCTGCCTCTTCCAGAACCCTGATCCTGAGTGAAAATGACCCCAAATTCTGCACTAACATTTCTCAGTTACTTTTTTCTGCTGAGTGTTGACATTATCATATTTTACTACTGAAGTATCACTCTCATGCTATAAACTTGATTTTCTTTTTCACTCTTTTCTTTCTTTTTAACCTTGTATCCCATAGGAGAATGAGCCCAGAATTCATTGTTTTTGAAGGCTGGGGATGGAACTCAAGACCTCACACATGCAAAGCAAGTTAAGTGCTCTACTGCTGAGCTAAAACCCTAAAGTTTTAATTTGATTTATTCATTTATTTTTATTATTTTGAAACAAGATCTCACTAAGTTGCCCTGGCTGGGCCCCAACTTGCAATCCTATTGTCTCAGCCTCTGTAGTAGCTAGGATTACAGGCGTGTATCACCGTGTCAGACAACATTATTATTCCTAAGTACTGAAGGACTAAACAGAAGGTTGGTTTTGCCATCCAAGCTGACCTTGGCCTTGATGGTGCCAGGCCACTCCATTGCCTGCCCCGACCTCCAAGCGACCTCTCACCTGAGCTGCAGCCCTGGAAGACATAGCTTCACTGTCTGTGTTGGTCAGGGTTCCCAACCCTGTGGATGTTTAAGTGGTGCCCAGTGCTTCCATAACAATCCCTACTGTTTTTCTTTTTAATCACTGGTCCTTGTACCCTTGTTTAACTCTCCAGCAGGTCGTATCTGTAATGCTGACTGCCCTGCTTTCAGAAGACCAAACATGCTAGAGAGTTACCTGATGAACACCAAGAGCCCCAGGTCGTGGAGTGAGGCCAGGCCTCCTAGGATGCAGGATCACAGGCTCTGCAAGCAGAGCCATGTTCCACTAGCCTTGTAGAGACTGAGACCCTGATAATTGGGCCTCACATTAGCAAGTGACTGAAGCTACCCCTCATGACCCAGGAAAGCAGAGTGTTTCAGGATGGGTGAGTAGGTCACTCAAGCACCATGCAATGAAAATGTAAATTGTTTTTCCTGACTTTGCACAGTGTTGTCTCCACCAAGTGTGGTAACACATCCCTGTATTCTTAGCACTTGGAAGGCTGAGGCAGGCTGATCATATGTTGGAAGCTAGACTGCCCTACATGTTGAGATAACAGCCAGTATGGACCATACAGTGAGACTCTGTCTCAAAAAAAATTGTTGTAATCTTAGATACACAGATAATTTCTGTGCCTACTGGCTGTAATCCATAAGTAATTACAATTTGGGACCTGGGGTCTCACCTAGGATTTGCCTTTTCTTCACTCAGTTGGCTTTGGTACCACTGATAAATGCTGACTCATATAAATGTAATTTCATAGACTGGGGTGAATTTCATGATGTTCTTCAGGGGCTGGTCTACTTGCAGTTGAAATTAACCCATACACACATTAATCCACCTTTCCTGTGAATCCAAGGATGGGGCCCCATTCTCCTGTCCACTGACCTGGAAACTAGTCAGAAATCTGTGTCCATGATTTAAAATTCTCATTTATTTCTTTCAGAACTCACAGAACCCTGAATTAAAATGGCCCTAAATGTGAAGGTGACAGTCCTAGGCTTGCTTTTACTTGTGATTATGGCTTCATGATATTTTACCACTACCACTAAAGTGCCACTCTTATGCTATAAACCAGACCTTGATTTTCTCTCTTTTCTTTCTTTTTATCTTAGAAAGGAGCCAGTAAGTATTTCCTTTTCCAGTGCTGAGGGTGGAGGTCAGGGTCTCACACATGCCAGATTGAGCCACTACATTCCTACATTCTAGCTCTTGTATCTTACTATTTATTATTATTATTATTATTATTATTATTATTATTATTTTGAGACAAGATCTCAGTAAATTGCCCTGGTAGGTCTCGAGCTTGCTGTCTTACTGCTTCACCTCCAGTGTAACTAGGATTATAGGCTGGTGCCACCAACCCAACTACATTAAGATTTATAAGTGCTGAAGATGAAATAGAGGGTTGTTCTTTGCTGTTGTGCTCTGCTGTCACAGTCATTGGCCTTGGACTGATCCATAGCCCTTCCCTACTTAGAGGAGACAAACTAAGGTCCTGATCAGGTGCCCAGGCAGACAGATCTTCACTGCCTCTGTGTGTCAGTGAACATGTAATGCTGTGAATGCTTTTAATGGTGACAAGCACTATTGTAATAGTCTCTAATCTCTGTGTTATATTTTTAACATTTGTCCTTTTGCAACCTGGTAATACCAGCTAGATGCCAGCAGCCACACTTACACAGTCAGCCTGTGACCGAGTTGCCCTGGCAACCAGAGGAGTCTCTAGCAACTTATGACACCTGGAGATGATACCACAATCTAACACAAACAAAGAGCACTGCCATGCAGCCTAGCATTGCCTTTGGTCAGCTGCAGGGTGGAGGAAGGCACTATCAATGGGAGGCACCCCATGCCAGCACTTGCAAAAGATATGAGGCCTGAGATAATCCCACATAGACATTTCCCAAGGGCATGGGCATTTGAGCAGAGGTGTGTGCAGATAGGTACTAGGTGACAGTGCCAGTTCAGCTACTGGTGTGGTTGTCCCGGGCATTCAGAAGCTAGGAACAAAAACCACACCATGTGGAGTGAGGAGGTTGCTAGGGGGGCACTGAGTTGGGTGAGACTCCTGGTGATACTCACATGGCAGGTCATGTGAAAAACCTCTGGGCACCTAGGCTCCAGGTACCACAGCCACTATCCTCACTCAAGCTCTGACTTCTGTCTTACGCTGAAATTGCAGATTGGACTCAGGACCATGATTACCTGTAAAGAATCCTCTGCATTTTCATTCATTCATTCATTCATTCTTTCTTTCTTTCTTTTATTCATTGATAAACATTCCATGGGTTCCTCTTGTGTGTGGGCATTTTTCTAATAGCAGTGGACAAAATGGGAGACACAACTTGGATGTAGTGAGCTTACATTGTAGAGGGGACAGGAAGATGTATAAGAAGATCACACAGAAGGTGATCCATGCCATAGAGAAAAACCAAGACAGGGATGGAGTACAGAGAGGTGATGCAGGTGAAGGGAGCCAGAACCTTGGTATCCATAGATCCAGGTTGTGAAAACAGGTTCCTGGGCACCATCTACAAGAAACCCAGTGTAGCTGGGATTCAATGAAGGAAAAAGAGGTTTGTGGAGGGTGGACAGGAGCTGGGGTGGTGAGGAGTGAGGTGTGAGATGGAGTGTGCATGTGTGGGGCAGGTAGGTATAGCTGTACACGTGGGTACTTTAGGGAGGGGGCTGAGCAGAAGCCTGACATGGAAAATGCTAGAGGCCTCCTGCATCCAGTTGGGCTTTAGACCCATGTGGCCTAAAGTGCCTAAAGTGCCTGTGTTTCTCAAGTGCCATTATACTCCATTTCTAACCATCAAATGGTGACAGATGTGTTCATTCACTTGATGTGGAACTCAGTTTACAAGGTACATGCATACAAAGTCATTACAGTATTTACCTTGAACGTACAGTGTTTGTCAGGTATAGCAGCCATAGGTGAGAGTGGACCATAGAGTCATCCTGCCTCAGCCTCTGGAGTGCAGAGATTACAGGTATGCACTATGCCACCCAGCTCATACTATCTCAGGTGACACCATGAATGGAGGAGCCTACAACTGACCTCATGTTCATTTTTCTATCCTTACATTAAGCTGGAGCCTCTTAACGTGGGAACTGAGCTTTCTGCTGAGATATTCTAATCACTTGCTATTTTTCTTTAACCACTTGGTTAAGACATTGAGATAGCTCAGAAGAGCTTAAGATAGGAATATAGAAGTCTGCTTCTTAGGCACATTTGATGAAATAAGTCCTGCTATCTTTGAACACAGAAATATCTGTGCTTGTGCAAGAATGAGTCTCTTAAAGGTCAAGGCCACACCCTGGCTCTTCACTGCCTGATTTTCCATCTGACCATTGTATGGGTCTCGCCGTGCTGTGGGGAGTCTGCTTACAAACTGCTGTGTGGTGCTGCGTGGCCCGTGTGGGTCGCACTCCTGTGGGGTGGGCCCTCTGAGGTATCCCAGTTGTTCTTCCTATAGTGTGTGAAGGGGCACATGTTGTGTCAAGCTTATCTCTGCTAATACACTCTAGTTCTGTCAGTTGCCCCACACACTTACAACCACCTGTTAATTGTTTTTATATTTCTCCTCTCAAGAAAAGGTGGCAACAGCTTATTTGGAGTTAGTGAGTCGTTAATGAAGGCATTTGCTCCTCCTTCCCAGCAGGTGGCAAGATTTGGAGGTGGATGAGCCACCTGATGTGGGGCAGTGTAACTGTTCCCAGTGGCACAGGAGGCCACAGGCTGCAGAAGGCTCAAGGACAGAGGAAATCCATGGACATTTTAAAATTTAATACTGTGAGAACCCTTTCTTATTTTATTTTTTCCTTTCTTGCTTATGTTTATTGGTACATTTCAGATATATAATAATCATATTCAGCATAGAGAATTTGTACAAGAATGCTTGTGTAGCTTTAATGATTTACATGAACTTTTGAGTAAAAGCACTAGAACTGAGCCTGCCCTTCTGTTCTGGGTAGCAAGGATTTGCCTTCCTCATTACCTGAGTGCTTCAGCACAAATATGTGAGATGCACTGGGTGGTAGGCAGTGCTCTGGAGTTGCCAGCTTTAGGATTAAGCCAGGATCTTTCCCTCAGTGAGTCACCTTGAGCAGATAGCTTTGCCCCATTTTTGTCTACATTTGGTAGCCAGTGGGAGGTAGTATAAATGGCCACAGGATATACAGATGCCATTTGTCCTTTGAGTCCTCTAATGAGCTTCTGTACCATGGGCTGGTGTGTCCCCCAAGAGATGCTGAGAAGCACAGCTGTGAAGTCAGAATGAAGCAGAGTTGTGCTGGTGGGAAGATCCAGGGGTCACCCTCATAGTGAGTTCCAGGGTGTCACTGTGTGCCTGCCATCTGACTGTGGATGTGTTTTGGTGAGTGGCACCAGCATTATAGTGTTGACCTCCACTTTGCAGAGATATTTTGACATCTGTGTTTTGAATGGGTGTCGAAGGAAGGAACATAAGCCGAACATTTCTCAAACCAGCGACATGGATGCATTTTCAGTTGCTTGATTGGCCACATTCTTAGGCAGATCTCGCTGGAGATAACTGAGAGTCATCCATGCCTCAGTGCTTTCCTGTTGTCCTCAACTGAGCTCTGTCTGGCACATCCAGCTTGTCTCTTCATAGAGCCCAGAACCAGGCTTGTGTTCCATGCTGAGGGTTTGGTAAACAGCTTACTTTCCATAGTGCTGTGTAAGGTTCACTATGGAACCTTTTCACCAGATGTCACCAAGAGGCCTTTGCTGAAATGAGGAGGATTGACAGTGTCCTGAGCAGCAGCCCATCAGTCCTGCTCTGGCTGTGCAGGTTGGTAGTTCATTGAGGGCTGTATTCAGTTCACCTTCCAAATTCAGACTGTACCAAAAGCCTAGTTCACACTTGAAAGATTGGTTCTGAAATGGGTCAGCGACTGCAACAGTCTTACCCATAGCTACATTTCAGCTCAAGTGGCAAAATCTTGGACCTTCTCTCAGCTTTGCAGTGTATTAAGTGTGGTGCAAGAAAGCTGATCTCACCATGGTCCTGAGTTGACCAGATAATCCTTTATTTGGCTACAGTGACATAGAAAAATAGAAAGACAACTTGTTCTGCAAAGAGAGTGAAGCAGTTAGAGCTTAGTCTGTGGCATTAGCTAAATTTTCTTCACAGAAGGTGTTTGCTGTTCAGCTTCATTTCCTTTGTTTAGGCGGTGCTTTCAGGGCCCCCTACTGACAGTCAAGACATGGGCAGTTCTGTCATAATCCACCTTGCCAAAGCTTCCACACATGATGGAGAGGGTCAGGAGAGTCGGGAACTCTGCCCACATCCTCCTGGCAGAGGGCTCCACCCATATATAAGTGGTCCTCCCTGGGGATCTCAGCACATAGCCACACTGCGCAGGGCTCTCTGTGTACTTTAGATAGCTTTGGTTGAGTAGAGCTCTGCTCACTTCTGTGTTGTAGGGGATCCACATCTGTGTGATAAAGGTCAGGACCTCTGCTCCTCTCCATGTTGTGGACAGCTTTGCAGACACCACCCATATGAAGAGATAGTGGATCCTACTAAAATCCACATACTGAGCTCCACACGCGTGAAATACACATTGGGTGGGACTCCACTCACCTGAGATGGTGCAGAAGGCGTGGGGAACTGACAAAGAGGATGCTGTGAAGGCTTCAAATAAATAGATTGTTGTTTCAGTAAGGACTGGATGAGGCTCCACTCTCAGCCACAGTGTACTGGCCACCACATGGGCCACAGACAGTCAGCACAAGGGTGCCAGTTCCCTGCTCACATCCTCATTGTGCAGGGCTGCACTCATTCATGGGCTCATCCACCCATGTGGGACCCACTTACAGGTACATCACAGAGAGTGTGGCTAGCATCCCTGAAATCAGGAGGTGCAGAGAGATTGTGGTCACATCCACATTTTACCAGGTGTCCTCATGCACTGGAGGAGGTCAGCTCCTAGGGTTTCTGTGCACAACCTGGTTCTAAGGGCCCCACACTTGCCTGAACTGGGCAACACAGGAGTACATTGCTTATAAATGTATTCAGAAGCAGTGAGAAAATTCCTGAGCTCTACTTACCAGAGGTGGTAGGGACATGGGTTGATACTGCTTATGTGGTCATTTTAGAGGTCTCCACAGGTAGTCATATTGTGAAAGCCATAGGCCACATCCTCCTTGGGACCGTGGGTTGTGCACCTCAGAGAAAAGCATGAGCTCTGGTTCTGCACACAGATAAGATCACCAGGACTTACAGGCTGTGCTCAAGTCATTACACATTTGCACTAGTTTATCAGGATACAGGAGGGTGAAGCTCATCTCTGGGTTTTACAGAGCCATGCAGCTGCCTGAGATTGTGAGCCTGTGTGTGAGTGTGTGTGTGTGTTGGTGTATGTGTGTGCATGTGGGGGTATCTTGGGTGTGCTGCACATACCTTGCTGACAGTTCTACACATGCATGAGGGAGTCAGGATATTGGAGACTCTGTTCACATCTTTGTTGTGGAGGCCTCCACACATGTGTGTGATAACCACAGGCATGTGGCTCTTGTCACCCCCACACTGCAGATGGTTCCACAATTCTGAGATGTAATAAAAAGTTGGCATTACTGTCCTGTCCATGGGGAACAGGACTCTGTATGAGAAATGGACTCACCTTGGTTGTGCTTTCCTGTTGTGGAGGGTCCACATGTACCCTGATTGGCAGGATGTGGAGAGCTTCTCTTCCCATCCATGTTGCTCAGGTGCTCACAAATGCCTGAGTCTCTCAGGACCAATGGGGTGTGGCCCTGCTCACATGTGCACTACACAGGCTGCCGATGTTCTTTGAAGTCCAGTCTCATTGTAAGAGGAGGCCACTGTCCACTTTCACCTAGTAATTGCTTGAGAAGAGCCTGATGTGGTGCACACTTGGGCTGCTCTGGCCTGGTATGGCTGGTCAGTGGCTCAACACAAAAGCATGATGTAGTCCAGGCACAAGGAGAGGCTGCTTCTGAAGTCACTTGATAGGGAGCTCACAAACTCCTCAGGCTGTCACAATGTGATGGAGCATTTCTCTTACCACATGATGCAGGTGTGTGGAGCTGTCTGAGAGATTCAAGAAGTGGGAGCTGTACTTTCACTGGCCTTGGAGAGGGCTCACAATAACAGCAGAAGTTTGCACAGGGGAAGTGTGTTCACATGTGTGTTGTCTATGTCTTTATATACATTGAGCAGTGAAAACCACCTAGCTAGTCTGAACTGCAACATGAGGTTGTCTGGACAGGAGAGGGCACTGACCATAGAGTGTGTTGTAACAGCTTGACACTAGCCTGAAATGGTCATTGTGAGTGTGGGTGCCCAGTGCCCAATGCCAGGTAGAGGGTTGCACAGAGGCCTGAGGCATTGATGAAATGTGCTACTGTGTCCATGCTGCATGTTGCAAAGGGCCCCACATGCATGAGATGAGCCACACTCTCACACAGCTCTGCTCACCTCTGCATTGTAGAAGGTTTGCACCTACCTGAGAGGGTCAGTCAGCAAATGGTGGGCTTCTCACCTCCACCCTGTAGAGGGCTCCATGCATTATGCAGATGTCCAGGGCATGTGGGACTCTGCTTGCCTTCTCTTTGTAGTAGGGACACACATGCCTAGATTGTCAGTGTATGGAAAGACTTTGTCCACATTCACACTGTCCAGGGCTCCAATGGTGCCTGACGTGAGGACACTGGAGAGGCTCTGCTCACAGCCACATCCTGCAGGGCTGCACACATGCCTGAGTTGTTCGGGAGAGTGAGAGGCTCTGCTCACATTCACATTAGGGGCTGAGTGCACACTCATGGTGTGTAAGACAAGGACAGGGCTCTGGTCACATTCACTTTGTGCAGGGCTCTACATACACCTGAGGTAGTCAGGACATTGTGGTTGCTGTGGGTTTGGGGCTCTCTGCTTACAGTCAAGTTGTACAAGGCTCCATGTACAGCCTTGTTGGCCAAGGCATGGACATGGGGAGGTCTGCTTAGCATTACATGGTAAAAGGTTCAACAAAACCTGAGGACATGGGGTTGGGTTCCTATTCACATACATATTTTATGGTGACCCACACTCCAGGGAAGAGGAGGACAGAGGGATGGATGTGTTTCCATGTTCTCTTTTCAGAGGCCCTCACACAAGCTGTGTGGTGGGGACCCAGGCCCTTGACTCACAGTCTCAGTATACAGGGCTGAACACATGCAGAATGTTGATGAAAAGTGGGGTTCTCTGCCATCCTCCACACAGCTAAGGAATTCATTTACCTGACTGGGTCCAGAGAGTGAGGCAGTGCTCACATTTGTTTTGAAGAGTGAATTCCCTTCCATGAGTTCAGAGGTTGAAGACACAGCAAGCTCCATTCACCTCCTCCTTCTGACAGAAGTGTACAACCCTGAGACAGTGAGCAGACAGTTGGGCTGCTCACTTCCACCTTGTCCAGGGGTTTCCCAGTTGCCTGTGATTGTCAGACCATGAAACACCTCTGCTCACATTCTGCTGGTTGTTGCTTTTCAAACAGGCCTGTGGTTATCAGGACATGGTGTGGCTGTGCTCACAGTCTAGATGCACAGGTTTCCCCCCAGCACTGAGGATATGGGGTAGCTTTGTTCACATTTATGTGGAGGAGGGCTGTAGACTCTTGAGAGCTGATCACCTTGTGTTGAGTTTTGCTGGTCACACCGATGTGGTAGCGATTTTCTGCAGGTCTTCATTTGTCCAGAATTGGTGCACCACTTGTTGGTTCCTCCTTGTATATTGTTCCATGCATGATGGTGACACACGTGTCATGTGTGGGCCCTTCTAGTTGACCTTGTAAAGGACACACAAAGCAATGCTTGTCAGGAGATGGAGGATCTGTAACCACTTTCACATTCTGCAGGGCTCCAGCAATGCCTGACGTCTTCAAGACATGGTGGAGTGGCCCTGTTTGCATCTGCGGTGAGCAGTGTTACACAGAGGGCTGGGATAGGAGAAGAGTGTGTGTGCTCACCACCCTTTCATGGAATCCACCCCATGGTGTAGGTGGCTGGATTGATGCTGACACTGCATAAGTCATGAGACATGTCTTAGTTGTTGGGCCATGCTTGGTGTTGAGATCAAGTCCACAGTGTACCAGTTTTCTATACTTGTGTTGGTCAGGATGATGCAAGCAGCATTTCATTAAAAAGAGGGCCCTATCTGCAGCCAGTTTTTGAGGACTTTCAGGGAACACCCTCCTTGAACTGGGACCACAATAGCAATAGAAATAGATACACTACAGTGGGACTGGTGTTCATGTCCTTGTCTGCAGGACTCTGCTTATGTCTGCAATGCTCTGTGTCTGAGGGTGTCACATCAGATGCACACTGGGTGGGATTCCACAGGCCTGAGATGGTGAAGGTGTGGTAGGGGTCTGACCATGTGGGTGATATGGAGGCCTGGCCTTCACTCTCATCCACAGTGTACCGGCTGCTGTACAGGCACAGATGTTCACTGCAAGGGGTGACAGGGTGCTCTTCACATTCTAGTTATACAGTACTTCACATGTACTTGAGATTTTCCATTTCTTTGGTACCCTGCTCACATGTACATATTACAGAGCACCACTGCCACCCCAGACAGTTGGGACATGCAGAGAGATTCTAGTCACATCACATTTTGCTTGATATCCTCATACAACTAAGGAGCTCAGTTCCTGGGTTTCTGCTTACAGCCTGGTTCTATGGAGCCCCACACTTTTGTGTGTTCTGCAGAGCATGGAGTGTGCTGCTCACGTGCACATTCTAAAGGAGGTGAGGAAATGCCTTAATGCTACTTACCACAGGTGGACAGGAAATGGGTTGGTACTGCTCACACAGTCATTTTAGAGGATTTTTCGAGTGGTTTCAGTGGTCATGTCTTGCAAGCCCTGACTACATCCTCCTTGTAACCCTGGGGCATGCATGTTGGAGAAGGTCAGGAGGAGGTCAGCTGATAGATGTGTGACTCCCATCCATGCTGTAAATGATTCTGCACACAGTGATTGTGAGCAGGACATGCAGGCTGTGCTCCCAGCATGCTGAATGTGATTGACTTGGTCAGGATACAGGAGGTCACTGTCACTGGTCAAGTCTGGGTTTGCACAGGACTGCACAGCTCTCTGAGATAGTGAGTGTGTGTATGTGTGTGTGTTCATGTGTGTGTGTGTGTGCATGTGTTTGTGTGTGTGTGTGTTGGGGCATAGAGTGTGTTCCTCACATACTCACCTTGCAGAGGGTTCTACACGTGAATGAGGAATTCAGGATATTGGCCTGTGTTCACATCCTTGTTGTGGAGACCTCTACACACAGGTGGCATCATCACAACTGGGACATGGCTTTGGTCACAACCACGATGAAGATTATTTTCACACTTCCAAGAGGTTTAGAAGGTGGGGGGTTTCTTTGATGTCCATGGCAGACAAGACTCCATAGGTGGCAGAGACGGAGTTTCTTGGCTGTGCTTTCCTCTTGCAGAGGGACAAACACATGCCCTGTTTGGCAGGACGTGGAGAGCTGCCCTACATATCCCTGGTGCTCAGGTGTTCACAAATGTCTGAGTGTGTCAGGAAAGGTGGTGGGAGGCCTTGCTCCTATGTGCATTGCACAAGCACCTCACATTCTTCCGAAGTCCAGTCACATGATATGTGGAATACTCTGTCCACATTCACCCAGTAGGTGCTCTACAGGAATCTGACATGGTGGGGACATGGGATACTGTGGCCATGTGTTGGTCGAAGCTGGCTCAATGCAGAGGTGTGATGTAGTTGGGACATGGGATGGGGCCATTCCCAAAGTCACTTGGTAGAGAGCACACAAATACCTCAAGTTGTAAGGAAGTCATGTGGTGATTCTCATTCACATAGTAGAGGTGTGTGTAGCTACTTTAGAGTTTTGAGACTTAGGACCTATGCTTCCACTGACCTTGGACAGGGCTCACAATCACAGCAGAAGTTTGCACAGAGGAAGTGGGTTCACATCCTCCTTGTCTAAGGCTCTGTACTTGGAGCAGGGATAACCACCTGGGTCATGATGGAACTTAGGATGTGGGAAAACAAGCAACCAGCTCACTCCTTGGTAGGTGGCTGTGAGCTTACCAGCACGTGGGCTGAGATTCAAACATCCGTATCCCCCACCCCATTAGCAAGTGGGAGCCAGAGATCTGAGCATCTCTTGCAAGGTTGACTATATGCAATATAGTAAATAAGGGGGATTTCCTTGTACCATCTCTTTGAAGGCAAATATTTTTATTGCTGTTTTGCTTTGTTCTGATTAATGGTATTACTCCATTCAATATTATTTTGATAAGTTCTATAATGTTCTGTATTTCCTTTCATTTTCTATACCTGATTAAAAAACAAATATTGTGAAGAAAACGAGGTATACTATGGTACCTATTACTGTTATCCTGGTAACCTGCTGTGAAGTTTTGTACCAATTTCACCAAAATTGCTTTGTTCTGTGGTACTGTAGTACTTTAAAAAAATTTTTTTAAGTCTAAAACAAAAAAAAGACCCACCTGGTGGGACTGTACTCCTGCCTGAGCTTATCTGGACAGGAATGAGGACTGCAACAAAATGTACTGCACTGGGCTCCCCATGAGCCTGAGGTGGTCATCATGAGTGTGGGCACAGTGTCCATTGCCCAGTAGAGGGTTCGATGCAGGCCTGAGGTGTTTACCCAATGAGTTGCTCCATCCATGTTGCATCTTGAGAAGGCTCCACGTGCACGAGATGGGCACCACTCTGTCACAGCTCTGCTCTCCTCTGTGTCCTAGAAGGTTTTCACCTCACTGAGAGGGTCGGCCAGCAAATCACAGTGGCCCTTTTCTGTCCTCCATCCTGTATGGGGCTCCATGCATGATGCTGATGTCCAGGGCAAGTGGGGCTCTGCTCACCATCTCTTTGTAGCAGCACCACAAATCTCTGAGGTTGTGAGTGCATGGAAGAGCTGTGTCCACATTCATCTTGTCCAGGGCTCCTCCAGGGCCTGAGGTGATCAGGACATAAGTGAGGCTCTGCTCACAGTTCCATTGCACAAGGCCCCACACATGCCTGAGTTGTTTGGGACAGCGAGAGACTCTGCTCACAGTCACTTTGTAATACTCTGGTTGCACACATAGGTGGTTAATACAAGAGCAGAGCTCAGGTAATATTCACATTGTGGAAGGCTCCATATACACTTGAGGGAGTCAGGACATTGTGGTTTCTGGGAGGGGGCTGGGATTACTCTCAAATTATACAGGGTTCCATATACAGCCTTGGTGGTCAAGACAGGGACATGGGGAGCTCTGTTTACAGTCACATGGTACAAGGTTCTACACAGGTCTGAGGTCACCAGGACATGGGGTTGTGTTCATGCTCACATATTTTCTAGGGACCCACACTCAAGAGAGGAGGAGGACAGAGGGGATGGCTGTGCTTCCATGTTCTCTCTGCAGAGGCCCCCACACAAGTGATGTGATGAGGACCTGGGCACTTGACTCACAGGACTGCACAAATCAGGAGTGTGGATGGGATGTGGGGTACTCTGCTGTCCTCCACACAGCTGAGAAATCCTCTTCATTGTATTTGGTCCAAAAAGTGAGGCAGTGCTCACATTCATGCTCTATGGTGAATTCTCTGCTGCCTGTTTAGAGGTTTCAGATATCACAAACCTCATATCAGCCCCTCCTTCTGACATAGGGCTCCAAACCCCTGCTCTGGTCAGCAGACAGTTGGTCTGCTGATGTCCACCTTGTCCAGGGCTCCACACATGCCTGTGGTTGTCAGGCAATGGAGAGGCTCTGCGCATGTTTTGGTGCCAGAGAGCTCCATGCAGGTCCATGGTTGTCAGGACATGATGTGGCTCTGCTCACATTCCAGATGCACAGGTTTCCAGGTAGCACTGAGCTGCTGAAGGTGCAGGATGGCTCTGTTCACATTCACATGGAGGAAGGCTGCATAATTTTGCAAGATGATGATGGCAGGCTGGCCATCTCTGGTCATACCGAGGTGGTAGAGTTTTTCCACAGTTCTGCATTGATCTGGATATGGTGTACCTGTTCTCTTGTGCTCTTTTTATAGGGCTACTTGCATGTTGAGGAAACATATGACATGTCCAGGCTCTGTTCTGCATGACTTTGTAAAGGGCCTTCACACCAGTGCTGGTCAGGAGATGGAGGGTCTGTAAGCACTTCCACATTCTCTGGGGCTCCACCAGTGCCTGAGATCATCTAGACTTGGTGGAGTGGCCCTTCTCACATCGAGCATGTGTGGTGCTGTACACATTTATGGGCTGGTCAGAAGAGGAGAAAGTGTGATCACAGCCCTGTGTGGACTCTGACAATGGGCTAGGTGGCTAGATTGATGGTGACATCTCACAAATCATGAGACAGTCTGAGCAGATGGGACACAGTGGCTGTTGAGGTCAAGTTCACAATGTGTAAGGTTCTTCACATGGTCTCAGCAGTCCTACTCACATTTATAATGTAGAGGACACTGTCTACAGCCAGTCAGTGAGATCATGAAGCTCTCAGGGACATCCACATTGTACAAGTGTCACAATCTTAGTAGAAGTAGGTTTGCTACCTGTGGACTGGTCTTCATGTCTGTGTTCTGCAGAATTGTGCTCACACCTGCAATATTCTCTATCTGAGGGTGTCACCTCAGATGTGCATCGGGTAGGATTCCACATGCCTGAGACAGTGCAGCTGGGGTAGGAATCTGGCCATGTGCACATTATGGGTATGTTGTATAAACACATCCCTGCTGTGATGGAGACTTGGTGGGGCACCACACAGGCCACAGATGTCAGCACGAGGAGTGCCGGGTGCTACTCACATCCTCATCATGGGGTGATGCACACCTGCCTAAATTTATCTGCTTATGAGGATCCCACTCAAATGTCTACTGTACAGAGTACCACCACCATCCCAGGTAATGCAGACATGCAGGGAGACTCTAGCCACATCTGCAGTTTTCAAGGTGTCTTCATATACCTCAGGAGATCAGGTCTTGGAATTTCTGCACACACCCTGCTTCTACAGGGGCCCCTGCTTCCCTGACTAGAACAGAACATCAAGAGTGTTGCTCAAGTGCATATTCCAGTGGAAATGAGGACATGTCTCTGTGCTATGTTTCAGAATTGGTCAGAACAGGGGTTGGTTCTACTCTCATGGTCCCTTTAGGAGTTTCTACCTGTGACTTCAGTGGTCATGTGTTCCAAGATCCCAGTGCCACATCCTCCTTATAATACTGGGCTAAGCATATGGAGAAAGTTACAAGAAAAGTGTTTTACTCACATCCATGTCGTAGATGATTCTGCAGACCATGTTGGTTTGCAAGATATGCTGGCTCTGCTCACATCTTGCTGCATTGCCTGAGTTTGTCTGGACACAGGAGTGCACTGGTCACCTTTCAGTGTACATAGGAATGCACAACTGCTTGGGTTGGTGTGTGTGTGTGTGTGTGTGTGTGTGTGTGTGTGTGTATGCTGTGGTATCTTAGGAATTCTGAACATACCTTTCAGACAGTTGTACACATGCCTGGGAGATTCAGTGTACTGGAGGTTCTGTTCACATCCTCTTTTGGAGGCCTCTGCACAAGGTTGTGATCACCATCACAGGCACATTTTCCAGGTCACAACCACACTGCAGGGGGTTTCCACATTTCTGAGAGGGCCAGAAGTAGGTGCGGCTCCTGTCTTGTTCATAGGGAACAGGACTCCATAAGTTACAGAGACAAGAGTTACCTTGATTGTGCTTTCCTGCTGTGCAGGGACCACACATGCCCTGATTATGAAGACATAGAGAGCTGTTCTTCACATCCAAGTTGCTCATTTATGAATGCCTGAGTCTGTCTGAACATGTGGGGCATATCCCTGTTCACATGCAAATTTTGCAGGCTCCCTGTGTTCTTCCAACATCTGGACACATTGTATGTGGAGGCCTCTGTGCTCTTTCACCTTGGAGATGCTTGTCTGGAGACTGATGTGTTGTGTACATGGACCGCTCTGGCCCCATTTAGGAGAAATATGACTCACTATAGAGGCATGGTGTAGTTAGGACATTGGGGCAGACTATTCTCAAAGTCACTTGACAGAGAGCTTACAAACACCTTAGGTTGCCAGGATGTGATTGGGTGTTTCTCTCACCATATGGTCAAGGTGTCTGTAGTTGTCTGAGACATTTGATTCCTGGGGCCTGTGCTTGCACAGACCTTGGAGAGGGCTCACAATCACAGCAGAAGTTTGCACAGGGCAACTGTGTTCATATCTCCCTTGTCTCAGGTGCTATAGTTGGAGTGATGATCACCACCTTTTTGGCCTTCACCCCTGCCTGAGTTTGTGTGGACAGGACAGGGCACTGTACAGAGCTGCACAGGACTCCACACAGGCCTGATGTGATTGGTGTGATTGTGGGTGCACATTGCACAGTAGATGGTTCTACCCAGGCCTAAGCTGTTGATGGAATGGGCTGCTGTGTTGGTATTCTCTGATGAAAAGGGCCCCACATGCACCAGCACCACTCTGACACAGCTCTGCTACCTCCATGTCATAGAAGGTTTGCACCTACCTAAGAGGGTCAGTCTGCAAAGGCAAGGGCTGTGTCCACATTAACAGTGTCCAAGGCTCCACTGGTGCCTGAGGTTGTCAGGACACGGGGGAGGATCTGATCACAGTCACATGCTGCAGGGCCCCACACATGCCTGAGTTTGTCAGGACAGTGAGAGTTTGTCTGCTCACATTCTCATCCATGGTGCTGAAGACAAGGGCAGGGCTCTGTTCACAGTCACACTGTGGAGGGCTCCACATGCACCAGAGGAAGTCAGGACACTGTTGTTTCTGGGAGGGGCTGAGGTAACAGTCAAGTTGTACAGGGCTCCATGTACAACTTGGTGGTTAAGACAGGGACATGGGGAGGTTCAACACAGTCCTGAGGTCACCAGGACATGAGGTTGGGGTCCTATTAACATACATGTTTTATAGAGACCTACACTCGAGAGAGGAGGAGAACAGAGGGGTTGGCTGTGCTTCCATGTTTTGTCTTCAGAGGCCAACACAAGTGATATGGGGACTTGGGGCCTTGATTTCCAGCTGTCGTGTACAGGGCTGCACACATGCAGAATGTGGATGGGCAATGGGGTGCTCTGCCATCCTCCACTCAGCCAAGGAATCCACTTAACATATTTGGTTCAAGAAGTGACACAGTGCTGTCATTCATGCCATACAGCAAGTTCTCTGCTACACACCCTCATTGTGGCAGAGTTTTTGCAACCCTTGAGGTGGTCAGCAGAGAGCTTGGCTGCTCACATCCACCTTGTCCTGGGCTTCCCATGTGCCTGTGCTTGTCAGGCCCCAAAAAGGCTCCACTCACATTCTGCTGTTGGAGGGTTTCCCACTGGCCTGTGGTTGTCTGGACGCGGGTGGCTCTGCTCCCATTACAGATGCACATGTGTCCTTCCAGTATTGAGCCTTCTTGGATGAGGAGCTGCAGGCACATTGCCTTTGTACCAAGTCCCACATGGCTGACAAGGTCAGGTTACCAGGGTTGTTCTCACCTCTATTTTGGAGGGCTCCACATGCCTGAGCTAATGAGAACTGAGGTCCTCTGCTCAGTCATGTTGTAGAAGGCCCGACACTTGCCTCAGCTACTCAGGAACGGTGTGTGTGGCTTACCTGCCCATGATCATGTTGTAGATTTTTGTACACATGCATAAAATGATGTGTGGGAACTTCTTTGATTACTATTTTAGAGAATTCCACACATCTGACTCGGTCAACCTTTTTTGCGGGGGGAGTATCTCTGCTTTCTTTGCATTTTTGTTTTGAGACTTCTCCCTATGTTGTTCATGCTTCCCTTGAACTTGCTGTGTGGCCCAGGCTGGCCTTTTATGAGAAGCTGCAGTCACATTGTCTTTGTACCAACTTCAGACAGGGTGTCCTCTGCTCACATCCACATTGCAGATGCTCTGTATACCAGAGGTGCTCAAGACAAAGTGTGCACTTCTCGCAGCGATGTTTTAAAGGGCTCCCCAAACAGCTTCAGCTGTCATGAGCTGGAAGGCTCTATCCACATCCTCCTTATGAGCAAGGCCTCCACATACCTGAGAAGATGAGGAGAAATGTGTTCTACTCACATCTATATAGAGCAATTCTGCACAGGATCGAGGTGCATAGGACATGCCAGTTCTGCTCACGTCCACTTATAGGGCCTTCATATGCCCTAGTAGGTCAGCACATATGAATGTGGTGGGCTGTGTACCCATTCCCCATATATAGGCTTACATCCCCATCATAGTGACATAGGAGATAGGGCATTAAAGATGTTGCTAGGGAAATAAGTAGGACCTATCAATTGCAAGACCCCACAGCAAGCTGGAGAAGTTTTTAGGACCTGTTAATGTCAAGATCCCAGGACAGTGCCAGATAATTTTTGGGAACTTCTTATAAGCTCCCATGAGATCTAGATGGTATAACAGAGATGAGACACCATGTGGAGTTTGCTCTTGTGACCTCCCTCAATAGCCCATCCTGGGACTGAAAAGACTGAAGACCAGTACCTTTCTTTCTTTTTTTTTTCTTGTATCAGGGATCTTCCTCACCACCTTACCCATGCCAGGCAGGTGCTTATTCCACTAAGCTAAATCACCAGCTACCTTTCTGGTTATTCATTCTCTCTTTCTCCTCTTCTCTTCTTCCCTTCCCTCTCTTCTCTTCTCTTCTCTTCTCTTCTCTTCTCTTCTCTTCTCTTCTCTTCTCTTCTCTTCTCCTCTCCTCTCCTCTCCTCTTCTCTCTTTCTTTCTCTCTTCCTCCTGACCACCCTCCCTTCTTCTCTCCTTCAATCCATCTCTTTGTTTCCCCTATTTGCCTTGCAGAGCTAGTTCTTCCCTTTCCCTCTCACCCATAAGATTTCAAGTAAATCTTTGGTGGGCTCTGCTCCCATGTATAGGGCTCCACACATGCCTGAGGTTGTCAGGACATGGGTGGTCAGATGATATCTATATCATAGAGGTGTCCACACACACATGTGACACAGTCAAGATAGTCAAGGGAAAGGGTTAAAAGTGGTGAGAGTCAGTGAAATGCATGTGTTTCCTGAATGATTCTGGCTTGTGTGCCTTCCTGCAGGGAGGGTGACTGTCTCCTGAGAAAGTGTATATATGTAACTCCTAATGCACACCCAAAAATGGCCCTTCCCAGGCTCTAGCCTAGGCTAGGAGTCATCCCTCCCTCCCATGCAGGCCTGTTGCCACCAAGTCACATTCATCTGAACACAGGACTTAATAAACTGAGGCACAGTGTGTGGTGTGTCCCTTTCTCTCTTGCCTGCCCAGAGCTCCATCTCATGCCAGATCCTTTGTGCTGCCTCTTACCTCACCGTGTGGTAGTATATTATTTGATGATGCTTCTACCTGCTGTACTGAAGTCCTAACTTTTGATTCTAAAGTGACATTTTATAACCTTTTGTTCTCATAGTTTTCTGTTACATCAGAGCAGGGCCACCAAGAGCAAAACTGTTGAGCTTGACAACCTGCCTTAGTTCTCCTTTGGCTTGTCCACAAGTTCCATGCCAAAGACCAGGCCCATTAACCAAATGTATAAAAGCTAGAACCTGTTCTTTGTTCTTTTGGATTTAACAGCTAAAACAGTATACACTTAAAGAATTCTGATTTTCCCCCATCAGTTTCTCTTGTGTGTTAAATCTCACAATATTTCTGGCAACCACAGAAGGACAGGGGAGAGCAGATTTGCTTTGTCCTTTTTTTGCAGAGCTGTGATGCCTGGTGCCATTTTGAAACTTCATCTCACATAGAAAATTGGCCCTCTTGTAGCCCATATCCTTCCCCTGTCAGCACAAATAAACTTAACATGATTCAGGATGATTCTCAGTCAACAGACTATAGGACCAAGGTAAGTAAGTGGTCCTGTGAGAAATAAATCCATCTCACTAGGATAGAATGGGAGTATGAACACTTCCTGGGAAGGACCTCGTATTCTGGCCTGGATTAAAATTGGGCTGCAAGAGCAGTCCTGAGCAAGAGTGGCCTGCAAGGAGAATTGGCTCAAGTGAAGTTGGGGATGTGGGACAGCTTTAGGGGTCAGACTGATCAGGACTAAGTTAAGTGAAACCTAAACTCCAGGGGAATGTGGAAGTAGGTGACCAGGAGGAGGACTACGCATGAGGCTGGCATGGCCTGCAGCAAGCAGGGAGTGTGGGAATTGTGAGAGTGGCCCACACTGCCAGAGGCTGAGGAATCTGACACCTGGCTTAAAACAACTGGCAGAAGAGAGGTATATAATGTGTGTGTGAATGAAATAAAGCATATGAGTCCAGAGAGTATGAGAAAAGTATGTAATTGTGTGTGAGTGAGAAAAGTGAAGTGTGTGGATCTCAGGTCACCTGTCCTGTCCTGGGGACCAAGACTAAAACATGACTTGGAAACAAGCTGGTTCAACTGCTGGGTTAAAGCAAAAGCATAAGGCCATGAGACTTAGGCCAGCTGCCTCTGCTGAGACTGCAGGGACAAAGCACACACCATCTTGTCATTTCAAAGCAAGCTCTAAGTGAGACAATGCAAGAAGCCACTTGAACCTGGGGCTGATTGGCCAAATTACTGCCAGTCCTAAGGAGGTCTTTTACAGGAAAAATCAAATTGCACATTTCAGCTAAGTGATACATATACTTTTAGTTCCTAATTTAAGTTGATTAATTGGGGTGTTTTAAATCATTTCTTGTGCATTACAGATTCCTCAAGTGCTATTACAGTGTTAACTTGCTCTTTTCTCTATCTGCTGGTTTAAGATAAGAACACTGATTCAAGGTTACTTAAAAGTCTGTTGGCAGTCAGTCATATTTAAAAGTAACTGCCTGACAAGAAAGACAGGGAAACTTTAACATTGAATCCAAGTTTATTGTAAAAGTTTAACAAGAACTGTGAGAATAAAGTGTCACACTTGTGTGAAGGTAAAAGTACAAGCGTCAAACCCGACCCTGTTAAAATGTATCCTAAATCATTTTAAGAAAGATTATACTGGAGAATATAGGGGAAAGGAAAGCCCCCAGAAGTTGAGAGCTCCTTATTAAGTTGATTGGCTGTCTTTTAATGTAGGGTGGTCTGCCAAGGACGACAATAGATAGAAGGATAATTGGAAGAATATATCAAATGGTAATTGAAAGTGGAAGACAGCAGATAGCACAGCCAGAATAATTTCCATACATTGGCTCATGGGTGAATGTGGTCAATATCAGCCAGGTTGGCTTCAACCCTTTCTGGCAACATATTACAAAACCCTTGTGGTTCAAGCTGTGTCCAGAATAAGAGACAAATAAAACCCACTTTACCAGTCCCAATAAGAGTTAAAACAAACACCAAACTCATAAAAGACCAATCCTACAGGAGCAGCCAGGGGAGAAGGGATGACTTCCTCCTTACACTCCAGTGTAGCCACCTCTACCAATGCCCACATGTGGGGATTCAGGTCAGAAAACAGTAAGCCTCTGATGTCAACCACAGGAAGAGAAAACAGACCACCAACCTAGGAGAAAAAATAATTTCCTAATGATCAACTGGAAGATAAAGCCAGCCAGTCTTTAATTAGGCCTTATGGAAGCCCCTGTGAGATAACAGGACATCTCTTTATTCTGATACAGAAAGTGAAATTCAAGAAGGACCATGAGCCTTGATTTATAAGCCTTTTTCAATCACTGATCTTCTCAAGTAAAAGCATCATACCCCTCCCTGAAAGGAGAAACTGCTGACATTCATAGACTGAATGCAATCTATCTTCCCAACCCACAACCCAGATAGGGCAGATTGTAAACAGCTTCTCTTGATGCTGTTCAATACTGAGGAGAGTGACATGGCAGACCTCTGCTGATGAAAGAACCATGTACCCACAGTAGTCATGAATGTCCAAGCATGTGCTCGAAGCCTTTTCCCGGGGGTTAAAACAAATTGGGGCCCAAATGTTGTAATGGTAATGGTTAGCCTAATAAAATATCAAAAATCCCTCATTGAAAGCTAGAATGTAAGAAATAAGAAAGCTAGAAATCTGAAAGAAATTTCAGAGCTATTTCAAAAGCCAGCACAAAGCCCAATTTATTCTGTGAGAGACTTTGTGAGGCATTAAATCCTGCATTTCATTTTTAACCTGGAAGCAGCTGAAAATCAACACATGAGAAATGCAGATTTTGTACAAGAAGCACAATGGGACATCAAGCAGAAATTACAGAAGCTAAATGGCTTTGCTTTCATGAATGCCACTCAGCTCTTGGAAGGAGCCACTAAAGTGTATGCTTACTGTGATTAAAAATCAAAGGAGGAAAAAAAA
>PVLA01012280.1:22968-46018 GCA_004027455.1 Hydrochoerus hydrochaeris | reverse complement strand
TCTCATTCAGTAATAAATACTTCATTTTAATAAATTAATCCTATATCTAAGTTCTGAGAGCTCCAGCCCTCTCTTTTCCTCAGTCCCCTCAGAAGACCTTGTCCCCAGGTTCAGCCTCACTAGTACACAGAGATCTCATGAAGGAAGGGAGGGGGCAACCTGATTGGACTCAAGGCAGTGGCCAGAGATTTCAGTGTTCTCATCCAGTGACAGTGCAATGGAAAGTGGTCTGCACTTTCCATTTAGACTTTAGAAATTAGTGATTCATATATAAACATGTCTCTCTGTCCCTCTCTCTCTCTCTTTCTGTTTGCCTCTCTCATATGATACTTCAGTATCATAGTATTTACTATTTGTTAAACAGATTCTCATAGATTTTCCTTCACATATTTTCTTTACTTTATCTCAGGTTGCCTCAATTAATTCTGTATTTATCAGTCATATATATCTAAGTTTGCCAAAAATATTAAAACACACCTGTATAGCTGATAACCCTCATAAGATTATGGTCTTCTTTCTACCAGGTTCATAATGAATAGAGCAAAACTTGCCACACCCACCTCCATCAGTTGCCTTTCTCCTGAAGGCAGAGCTGAGATAAGATTCTCGCATACAGACCACTCTCCTTCAGATGTGACCATGGACTTCATGGTCACACTCATCTTGGGAAGTCAGATGCACCTCCACCTCCTCTCCCTGCCTTGCACTTGAGCTGGGCCACCATCATCACTGATGTGTCTTGGTTTTCAGGACTGAGATATCCTGTTGCTGATTTGATGTAACAGATGCATCTATTGCTTTCAGCCCAAAACAAGGACATCATCCAAAACAGGTCATGACATGAGATTGAGCAAGATGCCCCCTGACAGGTCTTTTTAATTCCAGCTAACAACAGATCCCTGAAATATCTAAGACTTTTCATAAATTTCCTTCAGTTTCTTTCTCTGTTATTGTGGGTTCAGTAATGGATGTGCAAATATAATATTCAATCATTGTTCTGACAACCCTGATTCAAATAAGAGTTCAAATTTTGCTACTGAATATCTACCTAGCATTTGCCCCAACCTGTAAATAAATTTAAAATTACTATCCACATTTTAAAATCTGGATAAACTAAGCATCATGCTCTTTTCATTAATGAATGAAAGTAATAAAAATGCAGACTGAATGATCATCCATTAAACAGGAGATACAGGATATCCACAACTCCCACAGAGCCCTGCCACCTGGAACAGCAGGTGTCTCAGACCCATAGTGGTGGGACCACTGATGGGGAGGTACTAGATGACTAAAAGACAGCAGAAGACACAAGGATGCCATATCAAGCTCCTAGGCACCACACAGAACACATGTTACCTCAAGAAGCTCTCAAAACCTCAAGCAGAATGTTAATAAATATCACACAGGGCTCTGACAGGGGGAAGAGAGGACTTATCATTGAGAAATGGATACAGAGCTTGGTCCCCAAAGAAGGTGCTCAGGAAAGATATTTCCAGAAATGGATCCTAATGGAGATAAATTATTCCAAGTACAGAACAACCACTCAGTTTTCAAATGTCATCTTGAGGATTTAAAACAGTTTATAGGTGAAATAAATGAAAGTAAATGGGCTGTATCACAGAAAGGAACAGTTGTCAGTTGATAATGATCCACATCTCTAGACATTTCTTGTGGGCATCACATGATAGGAAATCCTAGTGAACACAGAATCCCACAGTGTCAGACAAAGAGTGTGATGAGAGAGGATTAAAGCTGAGGGAGCTTCAGGACCCAGGTTCATCTGAGAGATCTCAGTGAAGCTTCAGACAGCAGCAGAGACAAAGGAGTGGACAAAACAGCCTTGAGAAGCCTCTGCCTCCTCCACCTCCCACACCATGCTCAGAGACCCCAAAGCCTCAAGCCCATTTCTCCATCTCCCTTTGGTGATCACTGCAAGATTTTTCACAACTCAGTATTTGGGACATTCAGGTGCTCCATGAAGTGCAGCTAGAGTCACAGACCCAGAGGGACACACCTGACAGACATATTCCTTCAACCAACTGGTCACAAACCAGACAGACTCAAGAATGTTTATGTCCATGTCTATCTAGGATTCTGAAATCATGTATAGAAAAGACTAGTATCTAGAACTCACCAGACCAGCACTGTGTCATTCTTACAGAGAATGTGTCTTACAGAATGTGTATCTCTCTCATGGAGAATGTATATTTCTCTCACCCTTTAACCAGGGAACTGCTGCCTCCAATTGGTGACCCTGAAACCACACCACCAGCTTCAGTGGGCAAAGCTGCTGTTACTGAGTCACATCCTGCATTGTGTATGACACTCGAGGGCATGCATAAGATCAAGACAGGTCCCTGCCTGAAGTGGCAATAGCAGAGGAGAACTTAACATAGGACCTGCCCTGCACCTCAGTCAAGAACAGTTTCCAGAAAAGGACCATGTTTCTCCAGTACCTGGATCATTGAATGATCTAATATTAGAGGCATGTAAAGGTGGTAATCCTTTACTTATCTGTCTCCTCTAGGGGGCCTTAGAAGGCATAATTGGCAGGACTCCTTCATCCACAAATGTCGTGGTTTTTCCTTTGGCAACACCAACAGATGTCTGGGCCAGAAAATTTATTTTCTTCACAGAGGATGATAACTTTCCAGAAGCACAATGCAGACTGTAGGCAATCCAGGTTGTAATTTAAAGGGCTTTACAATGTTAAATCCTTATTTTGAATTTGCACTTTGAAGGGACTGCTGTAACATGAAGGAAGGTCCTGAGATCACTGGATTTGAAAAAGAAGGGTTCAGAGCCCAAGAAGCTCTAGGGCCTTGTCAAAGTACCTTATAGTTCTGTCAACCTTGTGTCTCCCATGTTGGGAGACACCTGTCCATGCAAAATGAACAAAGAAAGAATGTCAGGAATTCCAGGCTTAAGCCACCTGCAGTGGCTGCTTTCTTCTCAAGGAGACACTTCCAGAGGACTAAGGGCCTTATCTGGATCCTAACACCCCTATCCTGATGATTACCTGGGGAATATGAGGGTTAGGTGACAGAGAGATGATAGATCAGATGGGAGCTGGACATAGTGTCATCTGAGCTGGATGTAAGACACTTCAGTTACCCCATCTGAAGGTGCTCAACTTGGATAGAAGGCAGTAATACAGAGTATCTTTCATAGGCACTATTTTTTCAAGCTTTTTAAAAAACATCATCAGTTATCTGAATGTGTTATCTCCTACACTTTACTCCTGAGTAATTTCTAGGTTTGAAATAATTTGTGCACAAAGGTGCTGGGGCTTGTGTATACCACAGGCTTTAATTCAGTATTACAATACATTCAACTCCAGAGATCAGTCCAAGAGGCTGTTTTGTGGCTGCTTCCCTCTGTGACCCTGAGGACCCTGCTCTGATTCTCTGCATGAGAGACAGAGGGTGTGAGATCATTGTGAACCAAAAGAAAAACAACATGGTGACAGCAAATTGAGCTTAAGGCACTGAGTGGCTGAGCTGCACTGTGATGCAAGTCATGAGCTGTGCAGAGAAAGAATGTGGAGGGGACTCCTGGTGGGTGGTAGAATCCCTGTTTGCTCGCACACACACACAGACAGTGACACACACACACAGACAGACAGAAACAAGGACAGACAGAAACACACACATAGTGCCCTTAGACCATTGCTCCTTTGATGTAGCTGCTTCATGTCTTATTCTACACCTTTAGCAATATGACATAAGCTCCTGTGCTCTGTCTCACATTGCCACAATTTTCTATTCTTCAGAAAGTATGAGGTAAAATACACCTTCACCAATAATTTCATTTCCAATATCTGCATTTTTCAGATAATATATCACTGTGACAGAAAGTTAAGTAACACAAAAGTGGAGTGGCAAAAATTCAGTTACCATCTCTTCTTGTAAGTACAAAAACACTCAAGAATTCAAAATTAATTAATAACAGAATGCATTTAACATTAAGACCAATAAAGTGCCTGTTCACTGTGCAGGGTGTCACAGACAGAGTGTGTCAATTAATCTGCAGGAATTTCATAGGTAACCTGCTAGTGCCTGCTTTCCAATATTTTATAAGGAGTGAATAAAGGGCTCAGATGAGTCAGAAACTTGAAGCTTAGGAACAGCAATTTATGCACTTGAGGTCAGATACACCCATCTCATCAAATCTGGTTAGATACATGCTTGGTAATTAAAAACTACATCAGCACACTTAAAAGAAAATCTCTTATTCAAGAGGCACTGTTATTAGGTAGAGAGCAAGACTATGATCAATACACAACCAGTGATCATTACAGAGAAAATGATTGAACCTGTTAATTTGGTAGAAACTTATCTCAGGGACTCATAATGAAAATGAATGTAGCTGTCGACAAAAACAAAAATTTAGCAGTGATATTTTTCTTTTTTTACAAGAATATAAACAGTAAAAAAAAAGTATTTTTGGCTGCTCAAAAAGTGGAATCCATAAAAAAGAAGAGAAAAGATTTCTACTTGACCTAGTCACAGGTGGTGGAGCACACCCTACCACTGCCCTATAGTAAATCAGGGGATGTTACATTCATAAAATGAAGGGCTTAGAGATAGCAAGATTGAAATGGAAAACAGAACTAGGGAACCAGGCCTACGCCAATAGAGGAGTTAGACCCACACTGAGAGGGGATTTAGGCCAGGTGAGTTCCAGCTGCCCAGCGCAGGCCTGGTGACAGTTTGGGACATCACTCTCAGTGGCTGGGTGCCAGATCAGCCCCCTAGGACACTGAACTCACCTGGTGAGGTTTCATGGGATTGAGTCGACCATGCCCAGAGACCTTTGTTCAACCAGGGGACCATGCCTGCACCAAAAGAGGAGTTAGGCCCTCACGAAGAGGGGAGCAAGGCCTGTGCCACAAGGGGAGTCAAGGCAGCATGACTCAGGGAGCTGGGTGCAGGAGGTGATTTCCAACACAGCCAGGGAAAATTTTGGAACATCACTTAAAACATGGAAATATAGGAAAATGACAAAACAAAAGACCAAAATGCAATCTCAAAACTCCAGCCCATCCCAGGAAAGCCTGGGAGCCAGGTACATAGAAGAAGACACTAGTCACACAAGTGAAATACCTGAAATGATATCAACTGAAATAAAGAAGCAAGTAGAGGAAGCTATAAAGGAACTCAAATCAGAAATAATCTCCAAGTTAAAAGAAGAAATGATAAAAGTAGTGAAAGAAATAGTGAATGCATCTAAAGAAGACACAGCTAAAAAATTAGAGGAACAAAGCAAAAAGATAGAATCCCTGAATGAACAGTATAAGAAGCAAACAGAATACATGAAACAGATTCAAAGAGATATACAGGAAATCAAAAATTCTAATGAATGTTGACAAAACCTCCTCAACAAAAGTGAATGTAGAATTTCAGACCTCAAAGATAAGAATGCAGCTAGAGAACAGGAAAGGAAAGATCTTTTTAAAATAACAAGGAATCAGGAAGTAACATTGCAACAGTTGCAAGATGATACAAAGAAAAACAACATAATGTTAAAAGGGATAAGTGAAAAACAAGGGGACAGCACAAATTATATCAAGAGGCTATTTACAGAAGTAATAGCTGAAAATTTCCCAGCATGAGAATGGAAACTGACATACAGATTAGTGAAATATGTAGAAATCCAAACAGTCATAACCAAAATAAAACTACACCCAGACACATAATAATCACAATCCCAGAAATCCAACATAAGAACAGAATGTTAAAAGCTGTTAGAGTGAAATCACAGATCACCTATAAAGGAAAACCTATCTGATTCACAGCAAACTTCTCAATACAAAAAAATGAAGTCAAGAAGAGCATGGAGTAAAGTATTTCAGATCCTAAAGAAAATGACTTTCAACCCAGATTGATGTACCCTGCAAAAATGTCCTTCAAAATGGAGGGAGAAATGAGATACTTCCAAGAAAAAAGAACAGCTGAAGAACTTCATGATCACCAAACAAACCCTGCAAAGAATACTCAAAGACAGTCTAAATACATGTAGGAAAAATCCACTAAGCAAGACAGACAATTAAACAGAATGGAAAGGAGAAGATACAACAGTAGACAGACATGTCAACACTAAAATGATATATAACATTATTAATGTAATGTAATTAATCATTAATGTAAATGACCTCAATTAACCAATTAAAAGAAACAGACTGGCAGAATGGATCAAGAATCAATATTCAACCATATGCTATCTATAAGAAATCCATCTAACCCAAAACGAATTTCATAAAATGACAGTCCAAGGATGGAAAACAATACTTCATGCAAAAAGAACACAAAAAAGTGGGGGTAGCTATTCTGTTTGCAGACAATGTGAACTTCAAACCAAAAATGGTCTGAAGAGATAAAGAAGATCACTACATACTAGTTAGGGGATAACTTCCAGAGGAAGGCATAACAATCTTAAACATATATGCACCAAATTCCTGAGCACCCATCTACACTAAACAAGTATTAACAGAAATGAAAAATCAAATAAGCAATAAAACAATTATAACAGGAGACCTTAACACATCATTGACACAAAGGGACAGATCAACTAGACAAAAAATCAGCAAAGAAATAACAACTGAATCACATATGTGAACAAATTGACTTGATAGATGTGTACAGAGTGTTCCATCCAACAATATAAATTCTTCTCAGCACTACATGGGACATTCTCTAAAATAGACCGTATAGTAGCCCACAGAACATATTTAAGTAATTGCAAAAGAATTGAAACTTTTCCATGCATGTTATCAGAATATAGTGCCATGAAACTAGAAATTAATGATAAAAGTAAGTGTAAAAACCCCACGAACATGTGGAAATTCAACAACAAACTCTTGAGCTATCAATGAGTCACAGGAGAAATTTATGAAGAAAGGAAACATTATCTACAAGCAAACAAAAATACACATACAACTTATCAGAATCTGTTGGATGGATTGAAAGCAGTACTCTGAAAAAATTTATTGCACTGATTTCCCACATTAGGAAAATAGAATGTACACAAATAAAAGACCTGATACTACACCTTTAGAAGAAGAAGAGCAAGCCAAGCTGAAAGCCAAAAGAAGGGAGGAATGTATAAAGATTAGAGCAGAAATTAATGCAATAGACACTAAGAAAACAATACAAAGAATCAATGAAGCAACAACTTGGTTCTATGAAAGCATAAAGACAATTGATAAGCCCCTATCCAACCTAATTTAAAAAATGAAAGAAAGGACTCAAATTCATGCAATACAGAATGAAAAAGTGAAATCACTACAGATTCCATTGTAATACAAAAGATCATCAACACCTATGCTGAAAACCTCTACTCTCATAGCTTCAATAACACAGAAGAAATGGGCAGATTCCTAAAAACATGTGTACCACCAAAGCTGGATCAAGATATAAAACTGCTGAATAACCCAATTTCTATTAATGAAATTGAAAATCTAATAAAGTCCTTAACAAACAAAGAAGATCCCAGGCCCAAATGGATTCACTGCACATTTCTACAAGAAATACAAAGAAGACATAATGCTGACTTTTCTCAAACTCTTCAATGAAATTCAAAAGGAAGAAATTCTCCCTAAGTCATTCCTGGTAGCAAATATCACTCTAGTACCAAAACCTGAGAAAGACACAACTAAAAAAGAGAACTACAGACCAATCTCCCTAATGAACATAGATGCAAAAATTCTCAATAAGATATTGGCAAACAGTATGTGGCAAATCATCAAGAAGATTATACACCATAACCAAGTGGGATTCATCCCAAACATGCAGAGATGGTTCAAAATAAGTAAATCAATAAATGTAATCCACCATATCAATAGAGCCAAAAGTAAGAATCAAATGATCATTTCTATAGATGCAGAAAAAGCTTTTGATAAAATCCAACACCCATTCATGATAAGAACCTTACAGAGAGTTGGAAAAAATGGTCCTTACCTTAATATGATAAAGCCCATCTGTGACAAACCAATAGTCAGCATCATATTCAATGGTCAAAAAATTAAGGCCTTTACCTTGAAATCAAGCACAAGACAAGGATATCCCTTATCACTGCTTCTATTCAACATAGTACTTGAAATACTAGAAAGAGCAATTAGACAAGAGAGAGAAATAAAAGGAGTAAAGATAGGAAATGAGAAAGTTAAACTATCATTCTTTGCAGACAACATGATACTCTACATAGAAAACCCCTAACACTCCATTGAAAGACTACTAGATATAATAAATAAATTCAGCAACAGAGCCAGATACAAAATCAATACTCAAAATCAAAAGAATTCATATACAGTAACAAAAATATCACCAAGAGAAAAAAGAGAAGCCACTACATTTACACTAGCATCCAAAAAAAATGAAATACATAGGAATTAATATAATGAAAGAAGAAAAAGACCTGTACAGGGAAAATTATAATACCCAGAAAAAAGAAATTGAACAGGATCTCAGAAAATGGAAATACACCCTTTGTTCCTGGATAGGAAGAAAAAATATTGTGAAAATGGCCATTCTTCTGAAATGCACATACAGATGCAACACAATCCTAATGAAAATACCACTAACATACTTCATAAATCCAGAGAAATCAGTTATAAAATTCATCTGTAACCAGAAGAGACCTAGAATAGCAAAGGTAATTCTAAGCAGCAAAGGCAAGGCAGGAGGCTTCACAATCCCTAACTTGAAGTTATACTACAAAGCTACAATAATAAAATCAACATGGTACTGGAATTAAAGCAGATCTGAAAATCAATGGAAGACTAGAAGATGCAATCAAAACTGCAAACACACTCAACCATTTTATCTTTGATAAATGGGCCAAATGTGTTCACTGGAAGAATGATAGTCTCTTTAATAAATGGTGCTGGAAAAACTGGATATCCATATGCTGAAAAATAAAATGAGACCCATACCTGTCACCATGTACTAAACTAAAATCGAAATGTATCAAAGACCTAAATATTAAAACAGAAAAACTAAATCTTTTGGAAGACAAATAGGTAAAAATCTCAAAGACATATGGGTAGGTAAGGAATTCATGAACAAGAAACAAACTGCACAGGAAATACTTCCCAGAATCAATAACTGGGAATCATACCTTATTAAAGAGTTTCTGCATGTTGAAAGAAATCTACAGAAAAGTGAAAAGAAAACCCACAAACTGGGAAAAATGTTGGTGAACAGTCCTTCAGACAAAGGAATCTGCCTAGAATTCATAAATAATTTAAAAAATCAGACCCACTGGGAAAAATGTTGGTGAACAGTCCTTCAGACAAAGGAATCTGCCTAGAATTCATAAATAATTTAAAAAATCAGACCCTTGAAATTCAAAGACCCAATTCAAAAATGGGCATCCAAGATGAATGTACAATTCTCAGATGAAGGAATATGAATGGAAAATAAATATATGAAAAAATGTTCATCATCATTGGTCATTAGAGGAATGCAATTTAAAACAACAATGAGTTTCCATCTCACTCTGGAAAGAATGGCCAGGATCAAGAAAAATACCAACAAATATGGTGGATAGGCTGTGGGAAAAACAACACTTCTGCACTGTTGGTGGGAGTATAGACTGGTGCAACCACTGTGGAGGTCAGTCTGGAGATTCCTCAAAAAGCTGGGGTTGGAAGTCCCATTTGACACAGCCTTTCCACTTCTAGGCATATTCCAAGAAGAACTGAAAAAATCATACCACACAATGTTTTTAGCAACACAATTTGTAATAACCAGAAACAACTTAAGTGCCCATCAACTGAGGAATGGATAAAAATACCATGGTACATTTATACAATGGAGTACTACTCAGCTATAAAGAATGATCACATTGAGATATTTATAAATAAATGGATGCAACTTGAGACCCTACTCATACGGGAAATAAATCAAACTCACATGTATAAATACCATGTAGTCTCCCTAATGTAAATTATGGTAAAAATATATGATTCTGTGGTTATCATGGTTCTCCATTATATTGCTTTGAAGTTTTGTAATGTTTACATTCATTGGTTGGAATGTTTTACTTTGTTTTGTTTGACCTTATTATGTGTGATAGTATGAAAAGCTACTTTGAAGTAAACAAGACATGGCAGCCATTGCTCATTTAATATCATCTTGCTTTGAAGTCCTAACATGCTTTTGTTTTCTATTGCCATTGGTTTTTTCATGCTGTGTCTTATTGGATTTTAATATGTATAATAGTATAAACAAATTTTTATGAAAATGAGATATTAAAGTAGCCATTGTTCATCTTCTGTTATTTGGTTCAGAATGCCTTGTAATACTTTCATTCTCTTGAATGGTTTTATTCTATTTTGTTATGTTTGATATTTTTGTGTGTGAAACTATGCTCCACTATTTCAAAGAAAGAGACATTATGATAGCTACTGTTGATGTCCAATTGTCTTGTTGTGAATTGTTGTGTTGCTTGCATCATTGTGTTCGGATCTGCTTTATTCTGTCCTCTTTTGTTTTATTCTCTGTAAAATAAAATTTAAAAAAAGAAACAGAAAATGAAAACACTTAGTTGGGAAGAAAGAAAAGAAATGAGGGTCAGATAGCTACCTGTGTGAAGGTAGTGGCCATGTAATTGAGGACATTTGTTCCTGACTGCATTTATTAAAGAGACAAAAAAGCCCTTTCCTTGGACCTTGTGCCAGGCACTGAGATCACAACTCAGTTACTGTTGCCTGCCTGCAAATTCCTGTATCAGCTTCATTAGATTTTCTTTCATGCTGTATGTATTTAAGATCTAAAATTTATGGGTTTGTTAAAAGCAACCTTAGATATGAAGTCAAGTCAAAATTAGGTAACAGGCTAATGCAGTATTATAATGACCCTAGAATAGAACATATACAAAAATTCCAAAAATGTTTTCACTTTCATTCTAAAGTGTTTTTTTTAACCCACACTCAATACCAGGAACAGATCTAGTGGATTAAGTGTGGGACACTGTTTCCCCAATAGTTGTGAATCTCATGCTTGGCTAGGTTTATCTTCAAAATTTAGGTATGCTTTATGAAGCTGTATACAGTATGAAGTTTTTCTAAAGCATTTGGCCTGTTTGATTTTTGTTCATCTTTACTTTATCCTAGAAAACTTTTCCTGTTTTTGTGTACTTTCCTCAATCACAATGTAATGGATTACTCTTGGATGCATATTAGTTCAATGAAAATGAGCAGACTGAGAGAGACTCTGTGCAAATCTGCAGCAATAAAGCTTATGGCCACATTCCTGACAAGAACTCCTACCCATTTCAGTATGCCCTGGTCTGACATGGCCTGGAGGACACTGACCTGGGAACATTTAGGAACTAGCTTCAGGAGAGGGCACTGAGCCCTTAAGGGAATGCAGGACATCTCTGAAAAGTCAGAAATTAAGCCCTGAAATGGAAGTATTAATCCTGGAAGGTGAGGGTGACCTCACAGGAGATAGAGGGGCCCTGGAGCCAATCATTGATAAAGGTGGGTCTAGTTACACACCCAATCAGGTGGGCCAAGGGAGGAGGGCTCTTCCCACTCCTAGTGCAGAAGTGAATTCAGTGCTGAGACCCTGGAGCTGAGTGCACCTCTAGTTTCTGTGACTTCTTATTGAGGACTGCAAAGGATCCTTGGACACCCTCAAGAATCAAAATGGTAACTTGATGTTACTGGAGCTGGGAATGGGATGGAATGGTGTGAATTTTGGAAGGAAATGGGTAGAACCACTGTAAGCCAAGAACATCTTTTTGGGCAGCCCCAGGCACAGCTTTGTTTGGGGCAAGAAATGTTTGTGGATAAACCTGAGTTGTTCTTCAACATGACAAAAACTATCATTTGAATTCCTGATGTGAGGAGTCTATTTGAATGATGTTACTGCACAACACAACTCATAAGCTCACAACACTGAGTGTACACTTCTGGAACCAAAATAAGAAATGAGAAGAGCACCTTGACTCTGGGAATGCTTCCCACATGAGTAGTTAGCCGGCCAGGTACACGTGGCTCTGTGGATTTAGAATAAACCTCCTTCTATCTCTCTATCTTTCTTTCTTCTTTTCTTTTTTATTGTTTGAATTCAGAGTTTATGTGTGTTGTCTGGCCTGGCTTTGAACTCTGGGCCATCTTCCTCCACCAGCCACCAGTGTGAGGAGATTAGAGTCCTGAATCACAGCACCCAGATAAAAGAACTACTATAAGGCCAGTTTCTCTAGTGCATTTCTTCAGGCTGTGTGGTCTGCAGGAAACTGGGTTTAGAGATAAGCTGCCTGTTTGTATTTACATTTCTATTGTTCAGGAGTTTAGCAATTAGCAGCTGCAAGTCACCTTCCTAGGCAGGAATCTGCATTTTATTTTGGGCAGAAAATTCCCTGCTCATTGAAAGCCTTAGGTCATTGTCTATTCTCATTTTAATTCTTTATCAAAGCCCTTAATTTTGCATCTTCACCTCAGGCCCTTTCCTTAGTTAGTGCCTTATTTATAAACTAAGTAAATAAACACTCTCTTACAAATGATTTACTGAAGCAAGGTTTATCTTAGAGTTTAGATTTTGCAAAGTATTTAAGAGATGGTAATACTTTAGATTGTGAGGGGAAAGTACCTGCAGAGCAAAACTTCCTGTAATTGCTGTTTGTTAATCACACACTGAGAAACACAGCAAACTGGTGTCTACGGGGATGTAGAGATGTGATAAATATGAGAGTGGAAATGAAAATGGATGTCAAATGTGAAAGTATTTATCCAGCATTTTGGTTATGCTGATACTTTGTCCTAAAATATAAAACCCTCAGTGGGACCTGTGGCACATGCCCTTAATCCCAGCACCCTGGAGGCTGATTCTTGATTATTCTTTCAAGCCTAAGGCAAGCCTGGTCTATGAAGTGAGTTCAAGGTCATCCTCAACTGCATTGTGAGACCCTGTCTCAAAAAGACATAAAAAATAATTGAAACACTGAGATGGACTTTTTGCTAAAGTAGGGTTTTATTCACATAGTAAGGATCTGCATGAGTAGTAAAGAATAAGAACACAAGTTCTTTTTGAATAAGAAATGCCAAGGTGATTAGAAGGAAATGGGACAGCAGAGCATGTGGAGGGAGGCCCTGTCAGCAGCCAGAACAGTAAAGGTTTTCTGAGGTGAGCTTGACCTAGTGTGACAGCACTGAAGGATTGTCTGCCTGCTAGTTATGAAAGTAAGAAAAGGCTCACATACCATAGAAAAGAGGGAAACAGTCACGATAAATAATTCTCTTTCTACTGATCAGCTCTCTAATCATCTCTGATGTAAGATGGGAAATTAGAACACTAGTATTGGAGGTTTGAACACATGTTGGACATCACAACTAAAACAGCATAGGAAGGAGTTTCTGCTGGACAAGAAAGATTTCAAGGCACATATGATGTTTCTTATTTTCAGGTGACTGACCTCAGAAATATGACCCTTACCTACATCCTCCCAAACTTGAGAAATTAAAAAAAATACTTTTAAAATAAAAAATTTAAAATAAAATTTAAAAAATTTTATTGCACTTTGAGATGAGGTCTTACCTCTTTGTTCAATGTGGCAAGATGCATTGAGACCTTGCCAGCACATTGACTGTTGAGTTTGATATTGGGGAAGGAAACTCTCAGCCTCCTATATGTCCAATACAAGTTAATGTTCTCTTAAGTTTAACAAAGAATTTCAGGAACAACAGAGGTTAAGAGCAGATGTATTTATTGAGTGAAAGAAAGCCTCTGTCAGAGAGAGAGAAGGGGTCCCAAGAAGATTGCTAATGACTCTGGATTTTCTAGCAATTTTTATAGAGTAAAAGCATGAGTTGAGACAAGTGTTAAGAGGGAAAAAGCATAAAGAGTCTCATTCATCCTATATTGTAGTGCTTGGTTTCAGGTGTGCACTACCATGCCTGGATGAGTGTTTTCATTTTTGTATCATGAAACTTCACCTAGGTTTTTATTTGGGGGTTAAGGAAGTAACACTGAGTCATGGTCATGTACAAACTTAATGTCAGTACATTGGAAGAGTTAGCAATGTTTAAAAACCAAGCATCCCACCTGGATAACTGAACAAGAGCTTTTTAAATATGAGATGCACATTGAGTGTTTAAGTCTATCCTAAACTATCTTTTCTAAAGTCCAATGGACCCTTAGATAATGAAGAAAAATGTTTGCATTTTAAACTTACATTGAACTTTTAAGTTGACACATAATTTCTAACAGTGGTACATGGCACAATGCAAAGTTTATATGCTCATGTTGGGTGATACAGAAATGAGTCTCTAGTCTCAGAAAAAAGGACACCATGGGTGAAGAATCAGTGATTCACTGAGTCCTGCATTCAGTAAGGTACCTGTGATGATTAGTATTGTATTGTAAATTTGTCTTTTTGTTGTATCTGAAATACAGACCAAAGCATTTTGTATTCAGCAGGTTGAAAAACATCTAATGCTTAGTGATGGTGTTTGCAACATCAGATTTGTTTTTGTGCATATTCAATGCACGTTGTTTTCAGTTACTTTTATGTTGATCAAGTCATTTTCCTTTTGAAACTGAAATGCCACCTTTGTCTCATTCCTTCCCATCATCATAATGTCCTTTGCAGAACATGAGCCTTGCCCAGTTGTTTCCAGTTTGGAGAGCTGTATTCACCTGTTTCTCCTGAACAGCTCTATCAGGAGAACAGTCCAATCCTGTTCGGAAATGTGAACACCACTGTGGGTATTTTGTGTCTTTGTTTCCCTGGGTTTTTCTATCATTATTGTACCAATGTAGTCCAATCTGATCATACAGCTTGACATGTATTCCCCAGACAAAAGGATAAAATGAAATTTTAAATTAGCAGAAACTGACCTCAGTGGTTAGACATTAGTGTTAGGATTAGACATAATAAGTATTATTGTAATATATCATTTAATGTCATCTCTCTAAAAAAGCTTCAAGTTTATCTTTTCAATTAAGTGATGTGATTCACCCTCAGAAGGCTTCAAACTTTTGGAAGTTTCAGCTTTTTAACTGAGGAGCTTCTAAGATACCTAAGACTTATTAGAGTGCTGACTACCTGCATATTTGTGTGAGCATATGGAAAGAGTTCAAAAAGTTTAACAGAGCATGAAAATCACTAGATAGAGCACCTGGGGTACACTCAAGTAGAATGGGGAAGGAAACAATGCAGAGGAAAAATGAACAACTCATATGGGATATTTTGTGATTAATTTTCCTTTTTAAAAATAAGATTTGGGCATATTTGATTTTTTTCATGATATCAATTATTGCTTTAAATCCGTGAAGATGATTCAGTACTCTTGAATATGACAAGCTGCAGAATATTGGAAAGATTGTGTTTCAATACGGGTAACTTTGTGAATCTTTTCTTTCTGAGGAAGTGTTTCTGGTTGCTATAGGTCTTTTTTTGGTTAAAGGTTTCCTTTTTCTCCTGCAATAATTTAAAAGAATAAGATAATCATTCCTGCATATGTAGATCTGTGAAGCAAATTCTTAGCTAATAAAGATGAGTGCTTTGCAATGATTACTTGTGGTGAGTGTCATGATGAGTATGAATCTCCAACAAGATCTACAGTTCTTTGTGGATGCCTGGTTTATAGCACATGGCAAATGACTCAAATTGAATGTGCTTGACAACAAACATTATGATCTGGGTGGAATAATAAGGGAAAAACAAGGCTCTTATATTCTGTGCATGACAAGAGATGTTAGCCATTGCCTCGGGATATTGACCTGAGATTTGCTCATGTTCTCAGAATCAAATCTTCAACTTTCCAGGGGAGATTCTTCAGCAAAGCCTGAGAGGCAGAGGCCATGCACCAGGTATAATCTCATAGGTCATGCTTCCTCACCACAGGAAGTCACATGTAGACGTGTCTTTCTTAATAACCTAGGTGTCTTCAAACACAAAATATGACAGTAGATGTCTAAGCATCAGGAGTGTCAAGTGGAGTACCTTACTTTGGAAAGATTAGTAAGCCACAAGTGATTAACTTTGAACCATTAAGAAGGAAAGGGCTATTATGGAAAATTTACCATGCTAAGTCCTTGCCTCCTCACAAGGAAGGGAGGGAGGGGCTGAATGCAGCTTTCATTCTGCCCTCCTGGAAAGATTAGTTTTCATGATTCTGGATTCCCTTGTGATGTAGTGGAAAGTCAGGTACATTGATGGATATTTTATTGAAATCATAGGAAGTGTCAGAGACATCTAACCCCACTAAATTAAATGACAGTTTAAATATAAGCCTCAAGCAGAAAAATTGTAAACTTCACATTGATCTACATTGCCTGATAGTGAATTCCAAAATTAATGAGCATACTGTCAGACTTCCAGTCATTTTAGGATGTTTAAGAATCTCATAAGAATTTTTTAAAAGATTATAATAAGTAAATTTTTAAACACATTTTAACATTTTCTATGATGAACATAATTGTTAGGACCCTTGCCAGGCATGTGTAAACTACAGTCTTATATCTAGAGTCATGTGTGATAAATGAATAAACTGTGGAATACATTAGTTTCTATATCTTATAATGCTAAAATTTGGATGTTATGATAGGATTTTAAATAATGGAAGGTGAAATAATGTGGTAAAGAACAACTTGTACAGGGGCTGCCTGTAAAAAACACAAACTGATCTCTTTGAAATAAGCAATTCATGAGCACATGCAGTTTTTTATAACTGGTATCAAACTCACAATCTCACATTACCAGGCAGGCACAGTGCTGCTGAACTATATTCAAGGCTTGTAAAACAATTTTTATGTGAGTGCAGAGAGAGAACCACAATTGGTCATGTAATCATTATATATCATTGATTGATACTTACTGTACATTTTTGAAAAAGGCATGCTAAATTACACACTTTGTGCTTTTTATAGATGTTTCACATGTGGTTTCCATGTTTTTGAAACTGTGTCTAGTGAGTGGCATATGGTATAATGCTCATAATTTTCAATCCACGTATTTGTTCCTGATACATATTTATATGGCATATATCTATTTAAATCCAGAGATATTTTCAGTGGTACACTATGTTAGAAATCCTATTAAATTTTTGTTGGAAATTTAATTTTTTCACCACAAACACTTATTTGAAACTATATATTTGTATGCATTCTAACTTATTCTCTGATAATTTTATTTTGTTTCTTGTGTGTTTTATGTGTCCATTGCCATCACTGTAGGATGGTTTTTCTCTAGATTTTAATGTATTTAATTACATTAATTACTCGATAATGCCTCTACTATTTTTAAGTGTTTCTTCTCTATTGTTGTTCAGAATCTTCACAAATATTTTGTATTTTGTGGGGCGATTGGCATGTATATATTGCAGCAGCTTTCTCTAGTTCTCTCTGTGAACTCAAGTCCCAGAGGCTCAGGAATGGGCCTGTAATGAGGATGGCAAGCCATAGGCTTAAACTTCCCAAAGACTGCAGTGCAGAGTGAGGAAATGCACTGAGCTCACAGCCACACTGATGAGCTTCACTCTGCCCTGTGGTCAGTAATGTTCAGAACATACATTGCATTTAATATATTTTGTAGCATCGATTTTGAGTAACAAATAATTCAATTTGTACTTTCATTGTCATGGAATGTGAAATAATTATTCAAGCTGATTTTGGAAACAAGTTATTTAAAAATGTGATTTCATATCTCATTCTAAGAGTATTATTAATTTGTTTCTTCTTTTCATTTCTAACTTCATTCCAGTATTGTGTAAAAACCTGCTTTGTATGACTTCCACTCCATTGACAATGTTACCTTCTATATTGCTACTTTGAACATGGGCCACATGTGTAAATACTTCTTGGCTTGTTGTGAGGACAGGGTGCTATCTCTTTCTGTGGTAAAACACTTGATAGAATCCAACTGGTATACTGGTTTGAATTGTTATCGTGTTGATTTTATGTGTGACTTTAAAGATGTCTCTACCTTACTGAACTGTCAGTCACTGATGGAGTTGTTTTGAATTCTTACATATATACTTCTAAAAGCATGATATTTTTATTCCAATCCTGTTTCTGTTTATGTAGTTGGTTGCTCTGTGTAGTGGGATCTGTATTAAGGAATGATATTTGTTTTTAAAGAACTGCTGATTGTACATGTTGAATAAAATCAAGCTAATGTATCTTCATTAGATTTTGTTGTCTTAGTGACACCCAAGTATGTCTTTTTGCATAGCTTTCTTTTAATCTATCCTCCTCAGTGTGCACATAATTACCACTGCTCTGCAAGTGGTGATAGTATTTGTCCATTACCTAAATTTCTAGCTATGAATCAGCTCTGACACCTGCTCTCTCAGTCCCTTTTAATGTGACCACTTCTCCAGAAAATATCACCTTCTCTCATCATAGGCTGACTTGTTCTCCTTTTGGTGAAGTTAGCAATTCATGACTGTTAGCTGTGGATTTCTTGCACTGATATTTCCATTTCACTACCTAATATGGATACTCTGTCACAATTTCGTGTCTGATGACACAGAAACAGATATAAATCAATAAGTACCTGTATTGAAACTTATTGTTTTAATCATTTAAAGAAAATGTTTATTATTGATTTTTTTCTTTAGATTTAATAAAAACAGTGAGTGTCTCAGGTGTGTTCAGAAAGTTTCATCATTGAGACTTTGGAATGGAATTAAAGTAACCAGATGATAAAAATCCCTCAGGACAGAAGGTATTATTTCATGATTGTTGACAACTCTCCATTGGAAATTTTCCAATGTTTTCAATGTGTGCTTTTTCAGGGAAACTGTTCTTTTAGCTTCTTCCCTTTAAGTTTTCAGAAACTACAATAGCAATTTCACAGAGAAATATTTTGTAGTCATTTCTCACTGTTGTTCACAAAGGCTTGTTTGTGAGTCAAGGTCAAAGTACTTTCTCATTTAGTCTCTTGGTCACAGTTTTGAACTCTTTAATTTTACTTGAAAAGAATCACCTGTATTCCCAGGTACCATAGCACAAAGCTTTTTCTAGACATTAGAATGAAGTACCTTGTCTGTGGATGTTCATGAACTCGATAGTAAAGGGGTTTGTGGAATTTAGGAGCTGAGTGTTGATTTAATAAATTTTATTGTTTTGTTCTTCCACAATTCAATATTGTTTGGTGATTTTCACAAGTGTGATTTAGAATTTCTTTTGAATTCAGTATTTCTTCTGAGTCAAATAAGTGTTTGTTTATTTTTAGATTTGTACTCATTGATCTTAACTTTGTATGTAAAAATCTTTGTATTGTGTTCCCAATCAATGTTTTCTTGTTTAATTACCATCTTAATAGATTTCAATTTCTTCCAATTTTCATAGATGCTTCCAATTTTCATAGATGCTTTTCTTCTGAGGAAACTTTTTGATTAACTGAGTGTATTTTACTATAAATTGAACAGCAATTTGTGTTTATCTTTCCCATTTCAATAGTTCACCTATGCACATAGGTGAGGAGATTGTACAGTCCAAATTTCTAAGGACACACCTGTCTCTCTCTGAAGGTAAATGAAGCACATTGTGCTTCTTTCCCAAGGGCATAATATCAGCTGAATCATGAAACAATATTCTACTTTCATGTGGATGCATTGGAGGTTGTCTTCTTTTCCTGAGATATATTTGTCCACTGATATGAATGTTGAACTTTGAATGTTTTTCATGTTTATAAAACATGAAAACATGTTTTTCAAGGTTTCCATAGAAAAAGTACTAAATGTTTGTAGCCTTTGTTTTCTAACTTTCATATACAATTGTTGAACAAATCAAAGTTATGTTTAGCTTGTTTCTTTTTGGTATTGGAAAGTGAACTCAGGCTCTTGCACCTATCAGTCAGGTGCTTGTACCACCAAGATACATTCCCTTGTGCTGAGGCATGATTTGTAAATTTAATTTTCATTTGGTGAGGGAGTTTGATGAATGACCTTACTTTATAGTCTGAACTGTACTTATTAAATAACTAAGGCTGGACACTGTACACATGGACAATCCTGAAATTCATGGTAATCCTCTTACATCAGCCTTTCAAGTGCTGGGAGAACAGGCATGCATTATCCCACTGGACTGAACACTTCCTTCTGTATTTAGTTACCAGCTACATTGCTGTACCTGGATTTTCATTGCATTTCAAGAATTTGATATATATTATTTCCCACATTATCTTCCTTTACACACTAGTAGAATTTCTAGTATTCAAGTACAAGGAGATAATTTGATGTCCCTGAGCTATAGGTTTATAACTTCCCTTTCCCTAATTTCCTTGTAGATGGGATGGTCAAATAAAGCCTTATTTTCATTAAACTTTAGTAATTCTTAAGTCTACTTTTGTATTCAACTGAAAATCTAATAAACAAGTTTCAAAACTATAAATGCTGTCTAGAAAGAAAGATGATCTCAATGTTATAAATAACCAGGTGTTTTGTGAATAGTGGTTTGTAGGCTTCCTCTTTGAACTCTGTTTTAAAGTCTGTGAAAAATAAAGTATAGGTGGCCCTGTAGGACAAGCCATGCTACAGTTCTGGGGTTGCTAGCATGAGTGTTACTGAGTGACTATATAATATTTGAATGTACTTAAGTTCAATGAAAATGACATGCAGTTAATACTTGTAAAAATGACCATCAGTTAGACTACTTATGACCAGAGCTGAAAAATATTAGGTTGTGTGTGTCTCAAATTCAGGATACTTGTAATTATTTAGGAGACAGTGACCTTTGATGATGTAGCTGTGAAGTTCACCCCAGCAGAGTGGGATTTGCTGTCTCCATTCCAAAAGAAGCTCTACAGAGATGTGATGTGGGAAACATATATGAATATTACAGTGACAAGTAAGAATGAAAATTTTTATTTATTTATACTAGAAGCATTAATTATTGCTCAGTGATATAGTTTAATATAATTGATAACCATAACATTTGCTTAGATATCTCAGGCCTGATTATATTATACCATGAATATAACAGGAACTAGTGAAGTTTTAATGTAATGTAACAGTGATTTTTTTTTATTTCTATGTCTGCAATACAGGAAGAATATGTCATAATCAACAAATTAAAGAAGAGGACAAAAATTTCTCAAGAAATCTAAGGTGATTGACACATAAGAGAAAGAGAACATTTCTTAAGTGTCAGTGTGTGAGCATAAATATAACAAAGGAACTTGAAATGCGATCATATTACACTTCATTTGAGCTCAGAAAAATATCAAAATATACATTTATTTTATTTTGTTTTATCTAGAAATACATAGAAAAGTATTTGAAATTAGGAACCACAAGTAGTGCTGATACTATATAACTATGTAAATAACTATGTAAATAACACTACCTAATGTATCTGCATAAAAATTGCCTTCAATATCATCATGGAAAAGTAGAAGAGTAAATTTCAATGCTGTGCTCTAATATGTAGGAAATGAGCTAATTGTGAATTTTGATAGAAACTCATCTTCAAATATCCTTGCATGTATATATGTGAATACTGAGACTTGCATGACCTAAAATTTTTTTCATATAGATTCAATATTCAAAATACAAATGAATGCTAGTATTATAATAAGTAATTTGAAAATTTTATTAATAAGTAATTTGAAAATATCTTAGAGAATATTGTGCTGTTTGTGTTTAAAATTCCTCATACATTATTGATGGATACATAAAATACAAACATGGTAATCAATATTCAGAGGTCTGAAAAGTAAAATAATATGTTTCATATTGTTCCACATGTACATCCATTGGTATATACATTTTATTTTTACTTTTGAACCATTATTTTATACCATATTTCAGGTTGACTTTGAACTTACTGTGTAGCCCATACTGGCCTTAAAGGAGAGTGATCCACCTGCCTCTCCCTCCTGATTGAGTGGTTTGTACTGTGTCATTATGTGCAATGATTCTCTCAGTATATTGTCAAATACAATAAAATCATCAAATCTTAGTGATGCACACAGTGTGCTGTTCAATGCAACATATGAAATGGCATTTGCATTCTTTAATATAAGAATCAACTCACAGTGCCTGGGCAAAGCAAATGTGGAATCAACTCAGTGTGGTGGTGCATTCTTGCAAGCCTAGCATTCTGGAAGGTTGAATTAACAGGATGACTACTTGAAGTTCAGATTGAGCAAGTTGATGGCAAATAAAAATCTCTCTCAAAAAATTAAACAATAGATCAGCAAATGTAATTCAGTCTAAGACCTGTGTTTAACACTCTACTCTGAAAAATATTGTGCTATACAAGGAACCATGATATCATTTCCTAAGAAATAAAAAGGGTTGGACCTTAACTGAAATAAATCAGACACAGAAATGGAAATATCACATGTTTTCTCTTAAAGGGGAAATTAAAATCATATTTGAGGAGTAAAAATAAAGAGACATAATAGAAGACCAGAAACCCTTACTTTCTGTAGATGAGAAAGATGACTGGCTAAATAGATAAGGGGGAAAATAAAGACATGAAAAGCTAAAAAAAGATCAATATTTGATAGTCATTTTTACCAATCTCCCAAAACAATATTATGTATTAGAATCATACACCAATTTAACATTGCCAAATGAATACTATCCTTTTTAGAATGAATAGTACTTTGAAAGATGTCCTGCAGGGCAATGAGTCAGGTAACCACCAGAATTACTTAGCAGGAATCAAACCAAATACTTCATCACAAATCTCAAGTGTTAATATGGAGCCCTTTCCATTATGATTGATATCTTTCTTCATATTTCTTTTCAGATACGATGAAGACAATTATTTGAGAACTGAAGAGCAGCAATACAAAAGTAATGAAGACATAGAGACCTGCAGTGATTTGCAGTCCTTTCAGATGCATATATCAAGGAAGACTGGATTGATACACTGTGAATATGCACAGTGTGAAGAGGACAGCTCTGATCTTAGTGAACAAACTCACATTGGTCAGAAAAACCTTGTAGGTAAGAAAATTGTGAAAGCCTACACAATACCTAATAGTGTTCATATCCATGAAAGAACTCACAGTTCTGGGAATTCATATGTAAAAACAAACTGTGAGAATATTTCTGGTTCTTTAAACCATATTGAAAAAGATG
>PVLA01012280.1:0-22868 GCA_004027455.1 Hydrochoerus hydrochaeris | reverse complement strand
CGATGAAGAAAAACACTATATAACTGAGAAATGTGCAAAAGCATTCTCTCACAGTAAGTCCTTTAAAAAACATAAAAAACCTCACACTGGAAAGCAAACATATCAATGCAAGCAATGTGGAAAAGCATTGAGTACCAGCAATAAGTGTCAAAGATATAAAAGGATACACACTGGGGAGAAACAGTATGCATGCAACAAACATGAGGGAGCATTCATGAGAGCCTCAGATTATAAAAGACATGATAGAACTCATACTGGGGAGAAATGCTTTGTATGCAACAAGTGTGGGAAAGCATTCATCAGGGTTGAACATTGTAAAATACATGATTGAATTCACACAGGGGAGAAACACTATGTATGCAACAAATGTGGGAAAGCATTCAGTTCAAACTCTGGTTTTAAAGTACATGAAAGAATTCACACTGGGGAGAAACCCTATGTATGCAACAAATGTGGGAAAACATTCAGTTCAAACTCTGGTTTTAAAGAACATGAAAGAATTCACACTGGGGAGAAACCCTACATATGCAAACAATGTGGAAAGTTTTTCAGGCAAAAATGTAATCTTGTTACACATGAAAGAATTCACAAAGGGGAAAAACCCTATGTATGCAACAAATGTGGGAAAGCATTCATGAGTTCCTCACATTATAAAAGACATGATAGAACTCACACTGGGGAAAAACCCTTTGTTTGCAACAAATGTGGGAAAGCATTCATGAGAGCCTCAGATTGTAAAATACATGATAGAACCCACACTGGGGAGAAACCCTATGTATGCAACAAATGTGGGAAAGCATTCAGTACAGCCTCTAATTGTAAAGCACATAATAGAATTCCCTCTGGGGAGAAACCTTTTGTATGTAAGTAATGTGGGAAATCTTTCAGTCAAAATGATAACCTTATTCATAAAATAACTCACAATGGGTAGAACTTCTATGGATACAAACAATGTTACAAGGCATTCAGTATGCATAAATGCTGAAAACAAAGGCTACTATCTATGTAAGCAATTTGGGATGTTTTTCAGGTATAGTAGTAGCTTTTGTGTATATAAAAAATTCACTCTGGAGAAAAACCCTATATAGATGAGAAATGGGTAAATTGATTGCTTGATAAGTTCTCATTTTATAAACAAAAGATCCCACACTGGGGAAAAAAAACCTTTGAATGTAAGAAATGTAGAAAATCTTTCCACAACTACAGAGAATGTCAGTACATGAAAGATCTCATTTTGTGTAGTAATTCTATGCCTTTGAACAATGTTGGATAGCATTTAGTGCACAAAAATGCCATCTAATAGATGAATAATGCATGCAAGGAAGAAACCCTATGTATGTAGGCAGTGTGGAAAAGATATGCTGCAGTGTTTCCCTTTTACAAACATAAAGTTCCCTTCAAACTGAGGAGTAACTGCATGTAAGAAATATTTGGTAAAAAATTCATCTGACAGAGATGCTAACTTTCTGAGTGATGTCATATTGTGTCCCAAGCCTATGTAAGCAATGTGGGAAATTATTCAGTATTCATGGTTGCTGTCAAACTTGTGAAAATAATCATAGTTAAGTTCAATCATACATATGTAAGTGACTACCCTGAAAATACTTTCAAAATTTTTCATGTAGAGGAGACCAATAAAAACAATGCAAAATTATACCTGTCCACAGATTGTCATAGATTTTTTTAAAACACCCTCAAATATAGAGGTGTCCTAAAATGTTTTGTTTCATTTTTTATAAATCACACATAAACATCTGATCTAATTGTTTGTAGTCTTAATTAAAAATTAGTTTTTAAAGAAAATTTAATTATGTTGAAACTTTTTTCCCATTTTTTAATCCACCAATGTTCTTTATGTTGGTTGACACACACTTATCACATGACCATTTTTCCCACCAGATTGTGTAAATCCTGTATCACTTTATTGAGAATGATCTACACATAACATTCAGAAGTGTGCTTGTATTCTTGGCCTGTGTCTATGTAGTGATTGTTGTGATAAGATATATCATCCCAAAAGCAAAAACAGACAGTCACTGTCAGAAACAAGAATGAACTTAAATTAGGGAGAAATCTTATTTATGCAAGAAATGTAGAAGAATGTTCAGTACACAAACAGGTTATAAAACACATGATAAAACTCACACTGTGGAGAAAACCTATGTAGGAGAACAAAGTGGAAAATCTTTCAGTCAATGTTGTAAGCTTTACCATAAAATTATTCACACATGGGAGAAACCTTATGTAAGACATTAAAAAAGGTATGCTGATAATCCACATTTTCTAGTCATAGACGGTCCCACAGAGGATAAACCTTATGTATGCTCTCAATGTGGAAAATCTACCAGCCAAAACTATAGCTTGCAAATACATCAAAGAATTCATGATGGGAAGAAATCCGATGGGGGTAAGCAATTTGGGAATGCATTCAGCTCACACAGCCACTGACAAACACATGAAAGAACACAGAAGGGGGAGAATATGTATGCATGTAAACAATGCAGCAAATGTTTCCATCACCAGTGATGGTAGAGACATGAAAGAATTCACACAGGAAAGTAACCCTATGCATTCCAACAATGGAGCAATTCATTCAGTGCCCCAAAAATTCCATCACATAAGGCAACCATGAGCACAAGGGAGAAAACATGGGTATGCAGTCAGTGTGAGAAGGATTTCTTGAAAATTTTTCATTTTACAAATTATAAATTTCCCACACACTGGGGAGTAACTGTGTGAGAAAGATGTATTGAGAAAATGTTTCCATTGACCTAGATGCTAACCTACAAAATGCTGTCACATTGTGGCCAAAGCCAGTGTGTGAGATGTGAGAAAGCACTCAGGATACATAGGTATGGTCAAATATGTGAAATTCAGCACTATAGGAGAAATTGTACATATGTAATTGACTATTTTGAAAATTCTTTACAAATTACTCATGTAGTAGAGACCTGTACAAATACCATAAAAATTAATATCAACACATATTCATCGATGTTCCAGTGATCACATTTAAAGATGAAGACATCCCTAAGCACATGAATTTTGTGTTTCAGTATCACATATAACTACCTGATCTACTTGTCTGTAGTCTTATTATTAAAAATATCATGCTTTTAAAAGGTAATTCAAGGATTCTGAAGAATTTCCCTCTCATTATTGATCCATCAATAATTGTCTTCATAAACGACACATTTTTCTCACAAACATTCTTTTCACTTGGATATGTGTCAATTTTTTTCTAGAAGGATCTACACAAGCACATTCAGAAGGGTTCATCAGATTATATGATATGCATATATGTATGTATGTATGTTTATGATAAGATAATCACAAAGCAAAAGCAAATTTTAATTATGTGTAATTGCATTAGTGCCTGTTTCTAGTACAAAATATAAGTGTTCATCTTTGGAAGGCAGCAATGTGTGTAATAGTTCTGAGTTCTTTATTGTTTCCAAACATGCCCTATTTATGTTTTTCCTCTGTTTATTGCTCATCTCCTTTTTTGAAAGATGTATGCTCCTACTGCCTATTACACAGCATGTACTTTTATACAAATGTAGATACCTTCCTTCTTATATTGTCAGTCATTTATAAATAGCAGAATCCTAAATATGTAAATGAATCAGGATTTCACACTCATTCCTAGAGTTCAAAATAACATGCATGAAATATGATTTCAAGAATAAGAATAATGACTTATAGAAATGATGTCATATCATGACACCAGGAAGAAAGTCACCAGTGTACAATAAATAAGGTGATAATCACAAGTGAATGAATTAATGCAAGAGAATTGTAGCATTTGATTTCTCTTTTTTGTCTTTGAAATGGTCTTGCTATGAAGTTTGGGCTCACTTTGTAGTCCAGGCTGATCTTGTACTTGCAGAAATCCTCCTGCCTTAACTGTGTGAGTCCTGGGGTTACAGGCATGACCACCATGCTCAGGTTGTAGCATTAGGTTTACCTAGCAAAAGTTTCATGCAGGGATTATAATATTCCACTTTTTCCCCTTTCCATCCATTCTTTGGGTCATGGTACTGCTAAACTCTCCTAATCTCCCTCTAGGTACATGTTCCACAGTGGCATTTCAGCAAGATATGTTATTAAAGTAAAATTCAGAAATAAATGTCGACCAAGTCAAAACTATGATTCATTCTCATTAGCATAGATAAATCTAATGTCACTTGGATGCATCATGGATCTCAGTTTCATCAGATAGCTATCATGTGATGTCACAACCCAACAAGAAAGTTAAGTGCAAGGCAGGATGAAATATGCAGAGAAATATAACACATTTACAGGATGCTGATTACACCATGTTTACTATGTCAATTTCTGTATTTAGTACCATTGTAGTTGGTTTTTTATACACATTTTTCAATATATTCCAAAATCTTAAATTTTCCATGTCATCTTGACAAGGACATATGCAATATATCTAACAGGGTTTCCAGAGAATATGGAGGCCGTTTTCATGGAGTGCTTTTTAAAGTTGTTTCACAAACATGAATGTTGACTGAGGTAGAACATGATTGAATGGAAATAATACAGAAATTTGAGGATAAATTGAATGTGTGCTTTACCTAAAAAGTAGGCAAAAATGTGTATTGTTCCTAAATAATTATGCAAAAATGCACACAAAAGAAACACAAAACACAGAAGGCTGCAGAACATAGTTGTTGATGGAACATGGCAATACCAGCTCCTGGACCATGGGCGGTCTTCCTCTAAGGTCAACCTATCTTGGGGTGGAAATCAAGCTTGGGTCCTGACCTGACTCAGGATGAGAGGAGATCAAAGATTATAGACCTGAAGATGCAGTGGAAAGTTTGGTGGTAATCTATTGATGTCAGTCCTCCAATCATTTTATTTACAATGCTGAATTCAAAATTGGAATTTTTTCAAGAGAGAATCCAGAATTTCACTGTGAAATATGTTGGGGGCGTTATTTAAATAAATAAAAAGATTTCTTTTTAGCTGGCCTTTTTCTGATGACTCAATCAACTGGACTTTTTAACCTTTGCTATGTAGATAGCTACATGATAATATTAATATAATTAATACATTGTTTCACAATTTATGTGTTCATGTAAATTGCATAGAACAGTGTATTTCATTTTGGTGTACCAAAGATTATATAATACACATTGGTTTTGATGGGAGATATGTTCTTAATAGTAGTAGTATGTTTATTTTTACAATGCTGATATACTTAATATTCACATTCATCATAGGTAAATTGTACCTGTAAATGATACTTCTTGATAACTCTTTTTGGCATTCTCTTTTACTTTCTATGATCTCACTTTACCTCCATATTTTCAAAGTTTTCCTGTTTTCTCCTTCTTTTCTCATTTTTCCCTTCCAATTTTACACTCTCTCCCCTAATTCCTCTTTGTTTTCAAACAATTGCTTAGTATTTCAATATATCTATGCTGCATTTACTTTCTATTTACACTTTGTAATTTTTACACTGCTGATACAGTATGATATAATTACCAGTTTATGCGGTTTATTTCACTGAAGATAATTCTATAGGGCCATTCTTTAGCTATAAATGTCTGAAGTTTATACTTACTGGCTGAGAATTATACTACTGTACAAACATCATGGGGGAATTTCAGTTGTTTCCAAGATTTAGGCATTACAAAATGTGGTCTTATAAACATCGGTACACTTACACCACTGTGGTAAAGTATATTAAATTCTATTTCGAAAATACAAAGGAGGAGAATAGTTGTAACATATGGGCCCAGTATTACTGCATTGCTTTTTAGGGAATCTCTGCATTGATTTCCAAAGTTGTGTATCTATTTACACTTCCATCAACAGTGAAGAAGTGTTTCTTTTTTCCCCCACATTCATATTGGAAATTTTTATTGGTTGTTTTCTTGATAATAGCCATTTTTCTACAGTGAGGTGGAATAATTTGTTTTAAATTGCATCTTTTGAAAGACCAGTATGTTGAACTTTTTCCATATATTAATTTGTCACTTGCACTTCTTCAGCTGAGAGGAGTGTATTCATCCGAGATGCCCATTTTTAGATTGTCTTTAAATTTGGAGGTTCTGATTGCCTCCAATTCCATATAAGTTCCAGATATTTGTCCTATGTCTAAGAATAAAAATCCAAGAATATTTTCCCACTCAGTAGGTGTTTCTCACACTGTTGTTAATTTATTTCATTGAACGAAATCTTTGCAATAAGGTGAGATTCTACCTCTTGATATTTTGTTATATTTATGTGTTATCATGTTTTTGCTCATAAAGACTTTGCCTACACTTGTTCCTCAGCTGTTCTAACTATCTCCCTTTCCAACCGATTTTGTGTTTCTATTTTAATAATTAGATTTTCCTAATATTTATATTTGGGATTCATTTTTATGTTCGTTTAGTGCATTGTGACACACATGGGTCTACTTTAATGTTTGACTTGTGAAAACCAAGTTTTTCAAGCACCATTTATTAAACATGCTACATTTCTTCCAGAGAATGTGTTTATATTTTTTATAAAAGATTAAACTGCTTGAGGTTTACTGGTGTCATTTCTGCATTTTCTAATCTGCTCCACTAATTCTGAGCACTCTGAGCTCTCTCTCTCTCTCTCTCTCTCTCTCTCTCTAACAGTACTCAATTTTTTTATCCCAGTAGCTCTGTGTTATAATTTCAAGTCTGAGCTTGTGATGTCAAATCTTTGGTTCCTAGAACTGTTTCTGGTATTCTACACCCTTTCTAGTATTAATAAATTTTGGGAACTTTTCTCTGTTTTCAGAAGTCATTCTAATTTTACATAATTGAAGTTGCATTAAATCCATATAAGGCTTTTGAAAATGTGACAAATTTCATTATATTTTTAATTCTTGCCATGAGCAAGCAATATTTTTCATTTTCTTATATCTTTTAGATTTCCCTTTTCAGAGCACTATAGTTTTTAGTTCCTCTAGATTTCCTTTGTCAGAGTGCTGTAGAGCTCTTATGCATGTTTTGTTGCATTCTTAAATATCTCATCTTTCCATACTTTGTGAAAATAAATTTTTCACTTATTCTTCTCTTACTGAATTTGTCATGTTTGTACAGGAATTCTATTGAGATTTTAGTATTTACTTTGCATCCAGCTACATGACTAAATCTGATTCTTATGTGTAGGATTCCTTTGTTGGAATTTTGGGGATGTTATAGGTAAAGAATTATGCCTAGTAGCATATCATGTCATCAGCAAATAATTCTAATTTACTTTTAATTTTAGTATTCTTATTGTGTTATGTATCCCTATGTTACATTTTCTTATGTTTTTGCTTTAATTTTTTCTTGCTGAATTGATCTGGCTAATATTTCCAGAAACACATTGAACAGAAATGATGATTATGTGTATCTTTCTCTTGTCTCTGATTTCAGTGTATTTTAATTTCTGGGAACACTGAGTTTGATATTTGGTGTTTGATATCACAAATGGATTAATCAGATTGAGATGAAAACCACCTGTTCTAATGTTGTAAGAAACTTATCATAAATGTGTATTGGGTTTATTTGAAATGTTTTTGTGCATCTATTGAGATCACTATGTGATTTATTCTAAGATTTGTTGATATATATTATATATAATATACTGTGATTATATCCATTACTCCTCTTTTTCACTGTCTTCTCCCTTGGCCTTTGATCTCATTTCCAATTGTCTTCTTACAGAAATTGGTCATAGAAGAGCTTCATTTGTCATACAACTGGAATGTGTGGAGGTTTACAGAGTCCTTTCACAGAAGGAAAATTTTGAGGACATGTGAGCAAGAGACACAGAAAGTGTTTATTAGGCTGAAATTTTAATACATATTGAGGAGTGAAATGTGGGCCATCAAGAGTGTGACCTGTACTGCAATTTGGAACTGGGAAATATTATGTATTTTTTCCAGTGGAAATCTGAAATTTGACCATGTATAGTTTCCTTCATTTGGGTAGTTGGGTGAATGGTCCATTCATAGAAAGATACTGAAAGTTTGATTCAATGAGGAAAACATGTTCCATAGGTAAACACAGATCTATTTACAGGAGAGTAGTTCATTTGCTGTTAAGAAATGGATGGCTAAACAATCTTCTGTGTAAATGGGAATTTTCACTGCTTATTCTGCTCCTCAAGTATAGGAAAAAGTAAAAATGGGTTCATGTTTTGAAAGTATAGTTTTCATTTTCAAAAGCATAAATTTTACTTGTCTCCTTTTTGCATATCTTATTTCTTCCATTATATCTCATCTGTCAAATTTGACTCCATATAAAATTCTGTAAAATTCTACACGGTCCATCTTCTGTAACTGCTTCAGGGTGAGGAAGGGGATTTATTCATCCTAGCAAAGGATGAAAAATATCACCAAAATGGAACTATAAAGAGAAAAGCAGCCCATAATTTTAATTTTCTGGAGAATGTCCAGAGAGATTTTGACAATGGTTGCACCAATCTACCCTTCCACCTATAGTGTAGAAGGTCTACTTTTTCTACATAGATCATTCAAACTTGATCTTGATTGATTTCTTGATAACATGTATTTCTCAGGAGTAACATGGAAACTTAGCATTCTGTTATTTGTGTTTCTCCAATTACAAGAGATGTTAAACTTTATGTATATATATATATATATATATATATAGGCATTTAACTTTTCTTATCTGAAAAATTTCTCTTCATTTAAGATACACATTTATGGATTAAAGCTTTAAATTTAGGAGATCTGGTTTTTATTTCATTTCTTTATATATTCTAGTTATTAGTTCTTTCCCTAATAAAATGCTGGCAAATGTTAGTTCCCACACTATGTGTTGTTTCTCCATCCTGTGAGTAGCCTCACTTGCAGTGAAAAACATTTTAGTGAAAGGTCACAGTTGTTGATACTTTGAACTGTTTTCTGTGCAATTGAGTTTTTATTCATAAAATTAGCTTCTATGAATCTCATCAAGACTTCTTATTCTATCATTCTGCACACTTAACGTTTAGTTTTTAGTAATTATATCTTTGATCTACTTCCAGTATAGTTTCGTGTATGGAGAAAATCATGGGTCTAGTTTTAACATTTGGAATGGGGATGCCAGATTTTCAAACACCATTTATGAGGTCATCATTTTTCTAGTGAAAGTGTTTGGTTCGATTTTCGAAGTTAACTTGACTGAGTATGCTTAAATGTTTCTTTATATTCCAATTTGTTCCACTGTTTCATGGGTCATCTTCATCTTCTTTCCCAGGAGCAAGGTGATTTTTTTAATATCAGTAGCTTTGCAGTCCAATTTCAAGTCAGAGATTGTGATGTCCCTTGCTTGTGTTTGTACTCAGAAATTTGTCTGGTATTCCAGGTCTCTTCTGGTTCCAAATAAACTTTAGACTAGTTTTCTATAATTCTGTGAAATATGCTACTGTAATTTTGTTATGGCTCTATAATAACTCTGGAAGCATGGCCATTTTAACAATATTCATTCTTTCACAAGAATAATGGATATCAATACATTTTCTAATATTCTATTTAATCTTTAACAAAGCAGTACTTTTCAAGAAGAAGTCTTTTACTTTGTTAAATTTATTCCCATGTATATTCTTGTTTGAATGGAGCTATGAGCATAAATTTTTCCAATGCCTCTTGTAACATTCTAAGAATGAAAAGGGGTTTTTATTTTTTGTGTAATATAATATTATTGCTAAATATATGACAACATTAAAATGATTGAAGTTCTTCATTTTTGTGATTTTAGATGTTAAAGTATGTGTACATGAAAATGTCTCCTATTTTGATATCTCATTCAGCTGTTAGGCAAACAAGTGTCTTAGATAGGTACTGCTTGGGCTTGAGTGGGTACTGCTTATTTCCCTGGCTGCCTATCTTCTGGTCTTCTCAAATAAATGATTTCATATTAATCCCAGATGTAATAGAAGCTTGTATTTCTACCTGTCTCTCATTGCAAGTCAATGTTTGACTTAATATTACATCTTTCCAGTCTAGCCCATAGGTCTGGGAAAGTCATCAAAAGACTTTAATGTACTAATCAGTGTCATCTGAAAGCTTTACTGGATTAAGTTTAATGTGTTTTAGATCAGTCAGAAAGAAAGAGACTCAGGAAGTTAGGCAATTTCATATGACATAATTATATTATGAGCACAAATAATAATTACTTCTTTAGAAAGAAAATTTGAACATAAGTCAATTCTGAACCCCTGTCAACTTCTCTATAATATGATCATAGAGCACCATAATTAATAATCAACAAAATACAAGCAAGCAGTGTCAAACAAAAATTAATGTAAGAGTCTAGCTAAATTGTTTCCAACAGCATATCTTTATGTGGCTCTCTGTTTTATTTATTTTATTTCATAGAGCACTATATTTAATAATTCTCTGTGTATTATATCTGAGCTCTAGAATATGTGTTGTTTCTGTGCAGGTTCAGGAAATATCTAAAGGCACTTTTTTGTTACCAGTGATTCAACTCATGACTTATGCTTTCCAGGCAAGCTCTTGTACCACCAGGTTATAACATTGACACTCAAAAGTCACTTTTTCAACAATGAAGGAAAAATATTTTTCAGTATATTCCAAAAGAGTAAGATATTTTGAGCTTGAATTCATTTTTAAGTGGAATGAATATCAGGCATTTGCATTAATTTCTGTTTGATTTTTATATGCTTAAATCATGCCTTAAGGAGATTCCACTCCAGAGCAGGTGGATGCCATCCAAAAGAGCTCAGAGTTTAAGATCTAACAAGCCCATCTATGTTCAAAATAGTGTGTAATTTTTCCTTCTCAAGAATCTTAAGTACTTATTCCCACAAGTATTTTCATAAGAATAAGTTATTTTTGATCACAGTCATAACAGCACATTTAAAGAAGGAAACATTATTTAGCATTAGCTTAAATTTTTCTAGTTCTTTGAAAGATGGGAAAATAAAAAAAAGTGAGTTAAATATAGTTGGAACAATACCCAGAATAAAAGGCGGTCACGTTTTGAGACAAACAGGTAAAAATGTTTTGGAGAAAAATCCTACTATGGGATTTAGGGTGAAAAATCTCTAAAACATTTCTGTAATTTGCCTAATCAAGTAAGCATTATTTTGTGCCTGTAAGAGAAAGCTACACATTTTAAGTCTGTTATAAAATTTGTATATCTCTGAAGCATAGTGGTTAAATTTATATCCATCACCTGATAATCACAATTTACATGTGAATAAAGCCAAATTTATTTGTCTTCCTCATGCACATGAAAGGTAAATGGCTGACTAAAATATTTCTTTCTCTTAATCAACATATGTCATAATCATATATAAATCAATTCCCTGGTAGCTGTTTTCCTCTTCCAGAAAATGCAAACAGTTGTTCAAAGCAGTAAACCACATGTTTGGAAGATGGACCATCTAATGATAAGGTGGATTTAAAATTCATAACTAACAATTTGGAAACAATGTGGAGTTTCCAACTTAGTAGTAAAGAGACACATGTACAATAGATAAGTGGAAACTTTTCTGTAGCTGGGAGACAGTTTCTTCTGAAGAACATTTATGTATGTGCCAGAGAGCAGTCCTGGCCATGACACATTAGTTACTTGTTCAGTTATTTCATCCCACACAAAAAGAAATCTGTGTCCAGAAAGTAATCCAGGTGTCTGACTCATCAAAATTCCATTGGTCATTGGCTTCAGTGGAGGACCACCTGAAAATGCTAGAGAAAGCTGTACTCTGCTCTAAGAGTGGTAACTTCTCTAAAGTGTTGAACAAGTTGGCAGAGTAAACAGTGCTTACCAGATTTCTACCAGGGATAGATAAAAGCCTGAGCAAATATTTTTCTATAGCACTTTATCAGTTTACACTTAAAATTTCAGTCCATAAATTATTGTTGAAGTTTATTATACACATAAATGATAACTAGATCTATGAGAGAGAATGAACATAGATTATCTTCCCCTAGGGTAACTATGCTTTGGTCCCCTAAGTGTGGTGCATTGGAACTAGATTCTACTGATTTAATCTGGAAGTCAGTTGTTTCTAAGTGCCTCTGGATCAATCTCCTTAGGGAAATTTTTGCCTATGCTAAATCAAGATATAGATTTATGGGTGTTTTCTAGAAAACAAAAATACTGACATCTAATCTGACCCATAGAAGAGATACATATACATCATCTAAGATGAATTCCCTGTCTTTGGTATTAATAAGTGGTATTTTTTTATGGGCTTAATTTAATTTTTAGGAAGGAGAAAATGTTTTAGAAATTTATATTTTTTTCTCTAATCTCACATGGCTCCAACAAAAAAGAATGGATGAAATGGAAAAAAGTGATTAGAAATAATATGAGAGAAATGGAGGCATTTTGAAGTGGGTTTGGTAATAATATAAGAATCCAAGCAGCCAATTTCATAAATTTGGAGCCTATTTAGCTGAGCTCAGCACCCTCTCACATGGACCCATTTTAGATTCTCACTGAATTACCCTGAATTGGAAAGTTACAAAGTGTTTAAAACAGAAAACCAGGGAGGAGCTAAAGAAGGCAGATCACTCAGCAGCAAAACAGGGAGCCTCTCTCAGAGAAACAGCACAGATACCAGAATAAAACATCCTGGACAACACCAGATGGAGGTCTTCTCTTGACCCAGAGGGAAAGTAAAGGTAAAGGAGCTGGTCAAACTCATGGTCATGGCACTTCCATTAGAGCAAGTCAGACTTGTAGTTGTGGCACTCTTCCTGGAGCCACTTGGAATCACAGTCACAGTATTCTTGGCCCCTGAGCCATAGTCACAGTGAAGTCAGTGATTGGTGAGCCCAACAGAGAACAAAGCCAGTGTGGAGACCTGCACAAACCCTTGGTGAGTGCTTGAAATTTGACCTTTTCATGGAAAATGGTGACTGACTGGACTACATATTGGTATTGAGCAGGTCAGGCCTGAACAACAATGGCAGTGACCTCAGTTGATTGATCCCTACTCAGAGCAGATTTGTGGGATCTTCTTGGGCTGGGTCAAGCCCCTGGATGGGATCCAATAGCCAGGGACAAAATTAACTGGCTCTGTCTGTGCAGTAAAACGAAACATGGTGAAAGCCACTGCTGGTTGACCTGTTCATAGGGGAGGGGCCAGCCTAGACCACCCCTGCTTGCACCTCAATGACCAACAGCAAACTGGAGAGGGCAGAAATCCCAAGCTAGAATGCTTCAGCAGAAACATAACCTAAAGGAAAGGGGCTGGGAACTCCACCATACACCTGTATGGAAAACCAGAAACATGGCAAGAGAGAGAAATAAGAAAAAGCCTCCAGCACCAAACCCAGGGAATATCATTCCAAGAGAGATAAACAGAGAAGAGAATGAGGGCAGCAAGCATACAATATGAGGCATGGCATCAGCTGACATAAAGAAATATCTCTGTGACATCATAGATGAGTTCAAAACTGAAATATTTAATACAAGTAAAGCAAGTCATAAGAAGATTAATTAAAGAAATGCTAAGCACCTCTCAAGATGACACAGAGGGAAGAATGGAAGAATACACAAAAATAGAGTGAAACATTTGAAGAATACAAAAAAACCCCTAGAATACATGAAACAGATTCAAAGAGATTACCAGGAAATTAAAAATTCCATTGAAAGCTGGCAAAATTGCCTGAAATAAACTAGAGGTAGTTCAACAACACTTGAAGATAGGTTTGCAATGTGTGATTGTGAAAGGGAAGATCTTTTAAAAATAACAAGGAAATAGGAAGTACCTACAAAGGCCAGAAGATGACAAGAGTATCTATAACTTAAGAATAAAAAATGTGAGTGAAGAAGCAGGGTAAACACAAAGGAAATACAAAAGTTATTCACAGAAACAATTAATGAAAACTTCCCAAGCCTAGAAAAAAGAAATGATACTCAGATGTATAAGGCATACAGAATTCCAGCCAACTATAAATAAAACAGAGCTACACCCACACATATAATAAGATCCCAGAAATTCATCACAAGAACAGAATATTAAAAGCCATTAGAGAAAAGAAACAGATCACCTATAAAGGAAAATCCATCAGAATCTCAACAGACTTCTTGACACAATCCATTGAATCAAGAAAAGCTTGAAATGATCTACTGCAAGACCTTAAAGAAAAATAACCCCCAACCCAGATTGATGTACCTGCAAAAACTGTCTCTCAGAATTAATGGAGAAACAAGATACTTCCATGACAAAGAGGAACTGGGAGAGTTCATAACCACTTATCCAACCCTAGAAAACATACTGAAGGACATTCTAGAGAGAGAGAAAAATAAACAGAATTTCAGGAACAGTGGCAGAGAAGCCTCAATAAATGGTGCAGACAGTGGAATGAAAGAGAAAAGCAGACAACCAATGGTAGAAAAATAGCATAGTAGAAATGAGGCAGAAAAGTTTGGCTATAATTTCTAACATAGATGGCCTTGATGCACTAATAAAAAGAAAACACAGGCAAAGTAGATCAGAAGATAGTGTCCTTCGAGATGCTCTTTAAGGAAATACATTTAATCTGAAAGAGGGTTTATGGACCAATAGTTAAATATGAGAAAACAATGTTCTATATGACAGTAACCATAGAGAAATAAAGGCAATTCATCAGCATCTACAGATAGGTTGTAAAATTATATTTACTACCATATAAAGGTAATTTAAGCATCCCTGCATATAGGTAGTATTTTGTTTAGATACTAGTTATAATGATAACAGTTTATTTACATACTAACATTTAGTATGGAAAAATTAGAATACTGAGGTTCAAGTGAAAAATTTTAATGTCTGATGTTGACAGTAAATATAATTATACATTTTTCTTACCTAGTGCCCAATGGTTTCTCTCTAATGGAAGATAAGAACAGGAGAAAATGGATGATTTATCAAATGCCAAGTATAGTAGAAATTACATATGTATTATTCCATTCACTGTTTAAAATTACTATGAGAATTTTCATCTTACAGGGGAGAACTACTCTTACAAATGTTTAAGATTCTGTTCAAGGGTTGGGGAAAGAAACACAAGCCTTTCCATATCCTTAGCAATGAGGACAGTTTTCTGGCTCAATTTTCTGTTAAGAAGTAAAAGAGTTTTAGAACTAATAGGTGACACAGGTGGAATTTTATTTCACTTCTGTCAGACTTCAAAACCCAATCAGTCTGTCTGAAGAACAGAAAAGGGGGAAGTGAGCAGCTTTTCTGCCTCACCTACTCCAAATTAACAGGTGCTGTAGGAGCCGACTCTGTGTAGAGAAAGATCGGAATTGGGCATCTTCAGCACTAAGACCAGAGCTCAAGAAGCTAGGTCCTTGATTTTAAGTCAACACTATGTCACTTGGTAGCTGTGACCTAAGCCAAGTTATCTCCCAAGGAGAACTTCACTATTTCTAACTGAAAAATGATAATGATGACTATGATAATAATAATCTCATGTAATTTTTTGTGAGGGTTGAGTGAAGCAATAAAGCTGATCACTATGGCCATAAAATTAGTAGTGATCATCTTTATTTGTTCTGAAGTAAAGCACAGAGACTTAATAGTTCATTTCTCACAAAAGTTAATTCCCAATGATCAGAGGGCAAATTAAACTGGACATCTGGATAGTACAAAAGGAGATGCCATTAGAGGGTTATCTGAAAGCAAAAGTCCTGTATCTGTGACATACTTTTCAACTGATAGCAAACTTTGCTTCCAGAGGTCAGGTTATGCAGTATTTCTTGAAGTCAGGATTGATGGGACTCTAAAAATTCCTAGCCTGTGTTATTTATACACTTGATCAACAGTATATTTCTCTGTTTATTAAAAGTTGAGTTCTGAATGGTTTTGCCCTTATTGAAAAGTCGTAAGTGGCATCACAAAGCATAAAGAGAAAGCTTCCTGGAGATGAAAGAAAATAAACTTTTCCTTTCTTCCATTTAAAATTATCATTGAGAGTAATAGACATAAAGTTTATGAATAGAAAACCTCTGTATTATTTAGTTTTCCATAATTTAGAAATCAAAATACTATTCAGCAGTCCAAATAACAGAGAGGATTACTTTAAGCTTTTAGCTCAAAATATTTTATATGTTATATTAATTTTCTAAGTGTCTAAAACAATATTAGAGCTTTAAAAGTATTTAAATAGTCTGTAGAGTTACCTGAGATATTCTGTGTGTGTTTATCTGTTCAACACAGATTACCAAGCTCTCCAAACAAGCACCACAGTCTTTGGCCAAGACATATTTGGGGCCCACTGAATGCAAATAAGGTATCAAACTTTGATGACCAGAAATTTTAACTCCAAAAGGTATGGGCGAATTTTGGACTATAGTGGATTAACTCTATCAGTGTGGTGAGTATACCCCTAAAATAGAGGTGTACAGGGGGTAAATAGGGCCAGTAGTAAACCCCCTCCAACTAGCTGTAAGACTTTGGTGTGCCTGAAAAGAGTGTGTGTAATCCCCTCCTACACATAGAAAAAATCAGGCAGAGTGAAAATGAAAAAACAAAAAAGCAAAATGCAGTCTCAAATATAGAGTTCACCAGAATCAAGTATAGGAGACATTGAAATAGAGGACACCAAAATGTGAGACAATGGGAATTTTTGAAAAGATAGCAAGTGAATAAAAAAAAACAACTGCATCAGACTATAGGACAAATCAAATTAGAAGTACTCTCCCTTGTAAAGATAGAAGTAACAACTTTAGTACAGGACTTGTTGAATGCAGCTAAAGAATAATGAGGAAAAAAGAATATGAGCATGGGAAACTGTTTGAAACTTCGAATGAACAATATAGAAAACAAGCAGAACTCATGAAACAACTCAAAGAGATATCCAAGAAACAAAAAATTCTATTGAAAGCATGCAAAACCACCTAAAGAAAGCTGAGGATAGGATTTCAGACCTTGATGACAGGATCACATTTGGTGATCTGGAAAGAATAGAACTTTTAAAAATAATGAAGCAGCAAGAAATGACAATCCAGAAGCTTCATGATGATGCCAAGAGCAATAATATAAGAATAATGGGGCTTAGCAAAGATACAGGAGGCCAGGCAAAAGACATACATAAAGTATTTACAGAAATAATAACAGAAAATTTCCCAAACATGGGGAAAGAAACTTATATGCAGATAAGTGAGGCATATAGAACACCAAACAGTCACAATCAACATAAATCCATAACCAGACACAGATTATTTAAGGTCTCAGACATAGAGCATAAAAACAGAATACTAAAAGCTGTCAGACAAAAGACACAACTTACTTATCAAGGAAAGCCCACTAGAATCATGGCAGACTTTTCAGCACAAACCCTCAAGTCAAAAAGAGCTTGGACAGAGGTATTTCAAGCCCTGAAAGAAAACAACCTTTAACCCAGACTGATGTACCCAGCAGAACATTCATTGAAATTTAATGGAGAAGCAAGATACTTCCATGACAAAGAAAAACTGAAGAAATTCATGTCCACTCAACCAACCCTAGAAAGAGTACTGAAAGACATACTAGAGATAAAATTGATCACAATCCACAAAACAACAACAGAAAGAAACCACCAGGTAGGATAAGCAGTAAAATAAGAAGAAAAGCAAAAAGAAACAACTGGAAAATAATATGGCAAAGTCGAGTCAGTAAATATCAGTAATATCCATAAAAATAAATGGCCTCAATTCACCTATAAAAAGAAATAGATTGGCAGAATGGATCAAGATACAGGATCCTACAATATGTTGTATACAAGAAGCACATCTGACCCAAAAGGAAACTCATAGATTAAAAGTCAAAGGGTGGAAAACAGTATTCCATGCAACGGGAATCCAGAAAAAAGCAAGGGTAGCTATTCTATTTTCAGACAACTTGAACTTCAAACCTTAAATGATTAAAAGAGATAGAGAAGGTCACTACATACTTGTTAGTGGAAAATTCAAGAAGAACTAACAATTATAAATATATAGGCACCAAATACAGGAGCACCCAAATATATAAGATAGATACTAATGGACATGAAAAACCAAATACACCAGAACAGAATTATAAGAGGAGATCTTAACAGCCCATTGTCACAAAGAGATAGATCAACTAGACAAAAAGTCAGCAAAGAAGTAACAGATCTGAAGCATACCTGTGAGCGACTGGATTTAGTAGAAAAAGTGTTCCACTCAACCACATGAGAATGCACATTCTTCTCAGCTGCACATGGGACATTCTCCAAAATACACCATATATTACCCCATAAAACATTCTTAAGTAAATGCAAATGTATTGAAATCATACCATGCATAATATCTGACCATAGTGCACTGAGAATGGAAATTAATGGCAAAAGAAATTGTAAAACCTGCATAAATACATGGAAATTAAATAACAGACTCCTGGACAACCAGTGTGATACAGATGGAATTAAAGAAGAAAAAAAATACCTACAATTCAATGAAAATATAGAAACAACATACTGTAATCTGTGGGATGCAAGGAAATCAGTCTTAAGTGGTAAATATATAGCAATAAATTGTCTTATCAAGAAAACAGAATGAGCACAAATAAACAACCTAATGCTCCATCTCAAGTTTCTAGAAAAAGAAGAGCAAGCTAAACCCTAAAGCTCATAGAAGAGAGGAAATTGTAAAGATTAGAGCAGAAATCAATGCAATTGAAACTAAAAAAAAACACAAAGAATTAATGAATCAAAAAGCTGTTTTTTGAGAGAATAAACAAAATTGACAAACCTACAGCTAACCTTATAAAGAGAAAGAAAGAAAAAACCCAAACTCATGCAATAAGAACTGAAAAGGGAGAAATTACTACAGATCCCATGGAAATTCAAAAGATCATGAATACCTACTTTGAAAATCTCTACTCACACAGAGTGGAAAACACAGAGGAAATGGAGAGATTTCTACAAACATATGAACTACCAAAGCTCAACCAAGAAGATATAGCAATTTTGAACAACCCAATATCAGCTATTGAAATTGAAAATGTAATTCAAAACTTACAAAGAAAGAAAAGCCCAGGTCCTGATGGATTCACCACTGAATTCTATAAGAAATTTAGAGAAGATTTTATGCCAGTACTCCTTAAACTCTTCAATGAAATTGATAAAAAAGAAATCCTCCCTAAATCATTCCTGGAGGCAAGTATTGCTCAGATACCAAATCCAGAGAAAGATTCAACCAAAAAAGAGAACTGTAGGCCAATCCCATTAATGAACATTGATGCAAACATTCTCAACAAAATATTGGCAAATAAAATGCAGCAAATCCTCAAGAGTATTATACATCATGACCAAGTGGGTTTTATTCCAGGAAAGCAGGGATCTTTTAACATACACAAATCAATAAATGCAATACATCACATCAACATAGCCAAAATCAAAAACCACATGGTCATCTCAATAGATGCAGAAAGAGCTTTCAACAATTTCCAACACATGTTCATGATAAAAACACTTCTGAAACTTGGAATAAATGACATGTATCTCAACCTTATAAAGGCCATCTGTGGCAAACTAACAGCCAACATTATACTAAAAGGACAAAAACTGAAAGTTTTCACTTTAAAATAAGGAACAAGACAAGGATGCCCACTCTCACCACTTCTTTTCAACATAGTTCTGGAAACAGTAGCCAGGGCAATCAGGCAAGAGAGAGAAATAAAAGGAGTAAAGTTAGGAAAGGAAGAAGTTAAATTATCACTATTTGAAGATGACATGATACTCTATATAGAAGACCCAAAAAACACCATTAAAAGACTACTAGAGGTAATAAAAAATGTCAGCAGTGTAAATGGATAGAACTCACTGCTCAAAAATCAATAGCATTCCTGTATACAAGCAAAGAACTCCCTGAGAGAGAAATTATTGAAATATCACACTTTACAGTAGCATCCAAAAAAATGAAATACTTAGGAATCAACCTAACTAAAAATTTAAAACACCTATATGCTGAAAATTATACTACACTGAAAAAGGAGATTGAAGATGATATTAGAAAATGGAAGTACATTGTTTGCTCTTGGTTAGGAAGAACCAACATTGTGAAAATGGCCATACTCCCCAAACTGTTATACAGATTTAATGCAATCCCAATCAAAATACCATTGACATACCTCACAGACTTAGACAAAACACTACTAAAATTCATTTGGAAACAGAAGAAACCTAGAATAGCAAAGGCAATTCTAGGCAACAAAAGCAAGGCAGGAGGTATCTCAATTCCTGATTTGAAACAGTATTATAGAGCCACAGTGAGAAATCACAGGTACTGGCAAAGAAATAGACCTGAGGACCAATGGAACAGATAAGAAGATGCAAGAACAACTACAAAGACACTTAGCCACCTGATATTTGACAAAGGGGCTCAATATGTCCACTGGAAGAAGGATAGTGTCTTTAATAAATGGTGTTGGAAAAATTGGCTCTCTACATGCCAAAGACTGAAACTAGATCCATGCATATCACCATGCACAAAACTAAAGTCTAAATGGATCAAATACCTCAACATTAAAACAAAAACACTAAATCTACTGGAAGAAAAGGTAGGTAGAAATCTTGCAGACATAGGGGTAGGCAGAGAATTCATGAACAAAACACAAACTGCACAGGAAACTCTTCAAAGTGTCAACAACTGGGATCTCACATTATTGAAAAGTTTCTGCACTTCAAAGGAAATCAACAACAGAGTGAAAAGAAAACCAACAGAGTGGGAAAGAATTTTAGCCAGCAACCCCTGAGTCAGATGACTTGTGTCCAGAACATATAAAGAATTGAAAAACATCAAGCCCCTCAAATTCAAAGACACTCTCCAAAAATGGGCATCTCAGATGGACACACAGTTATCACAGAAAGATATACAAATTTTAAATAAATACATGAAAAAATGTTCACCATCACTAGTTATTTGAGAAATGCAAGTTAAAACAGGATTTACATTCCATCTTACTCAGGAAAGAAGAGCTGCCATCAAGAAATCAACTGATAATAACAGTTTGCAAGGCTGCAGGAGAAAAGGAACACTGCTCCACTGTTGGTGGGAATGTAGACTGGTGCAACCACTATGGAAATCCATATGGAGAATTCTTAGAAGACTAGGATTGGAATCCCCATTCAATCCACCTATTCCCCTCCTGGGTATTTTCCCCACAGAACTGAAAAGTTCATATCACAGTGATGTATATGCACACATGTTCATAGCTGCACAATTTGTGACAGCTAAATCCTGGAAACAACCAATATGCCCATCAACTGCAGAGTGGATGAAAAAGATGTGGCATTTTTGTACAAAGGAATATTACTGAGCTATAAAAAGTGTGATCTTGAGGCCTTCATAGGTAAATGGGAACATCTTGAAGCTATCCTCATTAGTGAAATAAATAATCATGTTTATAAATATCATATTGTGTCTCTAGTGTATAAAGTAAATAAGAACTACAAGAGTAATAAAAACAACATATGTAATTGCTATTGTAAAAAAAGAGAGGAAAAGAAAGTGCTCTAAGGGATATAACTGCATGTATGTTTGGGTTTGTACAATAGATGACCATATTGCTCAATCTTTCTTGGGTCTTAGAGCAGAACTCTTTGTATTCTGAATTCTTGAATGTTTACTATGTACCCATTAAGTTTGTAACTTGAACAACTACATCCAGGATGACCATATGTAATTTATAAACTACTGAATTCTTAGTGGGACTTTTTCTCATTTTCCTTTTTTTTCTTTCTTTCTTTAGAGTTCTGTACTGTTCTTACCATTTTTTCTGTTTTGCTTTATTTTCTTCTCTTTAAATAAAAATTTAAATATGTATAATTGCTATTGTAAAAAAGAGGAAATAGGAAGCACTATAAAAGATATAGCTGCATGTATGTTTAGGTGTGTGGGATTGATAACTATGTTTCTAAGTTCTTATTGGATTGTTAAACAGATCTGTCTGCACTCTCGTTGCTTGAGTGTCCACTTTGTGTGCTTTAATTTTGTAACTTCAATAACTATTTCTAAAAGGACAATATGTAATTTATCAACTAGTGATTTATTACTGTTTATAATCTTTTCTTGAAATTCTGTAATATTTCTACCTTTTTCCTGTATTTTTTTCTGTTTAAATAAAATAAAACTAAAAAAAATAAAAAATAAAACCTTGTGCCAACTCTGGAAGGTCTTTTTGCACCTAAAACTCCAGTCCCTTCTTGTTTTCTCTCCTTTGAAAAGACTTTTTTTCTTGCAGCCATTTTCAAGTATAGCATGCTACCAAATGCAAAGGCAGTTGGTCTCACATTCAGGATTCCAAATTACAAAGGAATTCTGCTCCAGGGCCTATACTCAGTGAAGTGGCTGCCTCATTGGTGGAGCTAAATTTGGTGACCAGAGAACTGATATTCCCTGAATTTCTGGAGGACCTGGTAGATGCTTGGGAAACTATCAGTGGAGTTGTACTATAGCTTCTCCAAAGCTGGACCCTCATTGGGACACCCATTTCCTGTCTCATTAGGCTCTCTAGGTGTGGCATTGCTCCTTCAGTGGAGCTCCAGAGCCTCATGCCATCACTTCTTCAGAGTGTGGCAGTCTTAAACTGTAACAAGAAGGCCAGAAACATGTCTTTACTCATGTCTGCTAATCAACACTTGCTAGTTCTTGGGATTTCTTGCTAATGACTTCTCCATAACCCTATCTAAAATAGTAATCTTTGGGTGTGGGTTTGTGCCTCATTGTTATAATAATGGTACAGAATGAAGGGGTGCATTAGTCATCCTTTAACATGTGGTGCTTTGTCAAGGAATCTTTTGTGCACCATACACTATGCAGGTGGATTTCTCACTGTTAACTTTGTCATCAGAAAAATGCATCACTCCAAGACAGATGCTTTGAATTGAGGTTTGGCTTCTTTCCACTTTGTGGTAGATTCTGTGCTGAGGGCAA